>CM035410.1:69008965-69011465 GCA_020310875.1 Ceratopteris richardii
AATTAGGGTTTTTGCTCTAATAGGATTTTGGACTGATGTGACATTGTTTTCCAACAATCCCCCCCTGCAATGTCATATTGGTACAAACTGAACTGAATATATAACTTCATTCATCTGTAAATTGACATAAGCTTCAAAAGTGTTCTTCAAGATTCACCTTCAAACTTTATCTTCAAAAGTCATCTTCAAAACTGAATTTGAACTTCTTCAAACTTCAAAAAATCTGAATTTGCTGAAATGAACCTTAATACCTGAGAAAATGTGCAAACTAGATATCCAATAGTGTTAGCATACATCAAGCAATCACTGCTTGACAACATATGTAGCATGACTTGTCTCTGAATCTGCTATCTCCTGTCTTCTCAAACGTGTAAGCATACACTAGGATTCACATATTTGCATTTACCTTACGAAAGGTTTCTCAACGTACTTCTGCTGTGTCATGTAAGTACACTAAACAAAATCAGAAACTGAATCCATCCTGGGACTTGTGACTGATAACTCACAACTTAGTGTATTATGAATACCTTTTGGTTCATCTCTGACTGTACTTAACTCAACTCATGAGAGTCTCACCAAAATTTCATAACTATGATCTCATCTTGTCTTCATCCTTGTTCTATCTGTAAGTCTTTCATACCTCTTTCCTTCAGAGTCTGGTATAATCATATATGTGTGCACCTCAGAAGTAACATACCTCTCTGAAATATCTAGCTTCTCTTCAAAAGAACTCTGGAACTTTCTCCCAAACAGGAACACCTAACAGGAACTTTCTCCATACATTCTCCTTCTTCTTTCTTCTTTCAAAGCTGGAACATAAAGAGAAACTGACAAAGGAAATATAGGAATACTTGTAGGTATGATTCTGCATCCTTTCACATATGGCTGAAAATAAGTCTTCATGTTTCATCACCCCTTAGTTGATTTAACACTAGTATCCAAATTCCTTTAAAGTAAATCAGACTTTATGAAATCTGTGACGTCTTCCTTCTTTCAATAAATCTGATCTTCAGTGATCAATACCTGTATCTGAAAACAAAATATCTGAACCCTTTTATTAGCATTGTACACATGCCAATAGTTTTCCTTGCCATTCCTCAGCTTTCCAAAATCTAGAATAAGGTTAGCTGATCCTATCATAACAAAAACCTTTCTGAAAGCATTCTAGGATTCATAATCTTCTACAACATAACAAGTATCTTCTTCTACAACACTAATCTGATAGAATCTGAATCTTTGACTTACTTCTTCCAATGTTAAGAATTTTTACAAACAAAGGATAGACATCTGACTCAAAAATACTCAAGATATTCAAGATCATACAAGATCTCTCCAACAAAATACGTGTGTAGAATCTGCTCTCATCAAACTTTCATGACTGAATGTTTGATTTGAAACTTGAATGTCTCTAGGTATCCATGCTTCTTACATAAAGTTGTAAAACTTTTCTTCAACTAGATCCTTTCCAAGAATCTGCAACTCCTACTTGAAACATAAGTGGACAAACTCTCACCTTGAGAACTCCAAAAACTGCAAGTTGATACTTCATATCTTCATATTCTTCTCGGTTGAAATGTGATAGTGTCTGCTTGACTTTCTTTTGGCTAACTCCACTTATCAATCAAGTGATAGGATTTGATGGAACACCTTTTTGAATACAAGCATGTATCCAAAAGTCAAGACAATCATAGAAAGTAGATTCTCCATCTGATTGGTACATCACAAAATCTGAATTTTTCTGAATTTTCCTGAAAGTTGTCTTAGATATCTGCTTCTTTTCTTTCTCTCAATGTAATTCTTTGTCAAAACCTACTAAAACATGACCAAGTACAATGCAAAACAAGAAACTGCTTCTTCTTTAAACTATCTTTTTCACACAAGATGTTCTCGTAGGCTTGTCTTTGGATGTAGAGGATAAAAGTAGGAAAAGTATAAGGAAAATATAAGAGAAAAGGAAGTCTTACTTTCCCTTTGGAATTGTTGGACTTTCTTCTTCTACATCTTTCTTCCACCCGATGATGTCAACATCTTTAAACTTCTCTTCCATACCTTTTGTTCTCTTGATCTTGAAGTAACAAGCACTCTTAACTTCTTCAAATGAATTTTTCTCTTCCTCTAGTGCTAAGAGTAAGAGACAAAATAAACATGATATATAAATGGAAGTGAATATAGAAGATAAAACATGCTTCTACCATCTCAGCTCCATCTCCTCTCCATCTCAGCATATGAGGAATCAAAACTCAGTTTCAAATGTGACTGATATAACTGAGTTCACCAACCTTTTCTTAGAGTTGGCTGAATACTGAATTACCTCTCTAGGTACAAACTTTGATCAACAAAACTTTCAACCCTGTGTTGGCTGAAAACAAAATTGATCTGATCTCCAAATTTGTCTTCTTAGATGAGCTTTCTTGCCATGAAAGAGATCTATCAAAACTGTCAAGAACAATCTCTAGGTACCTGTTTTGATGTAGCTAATGCTTTAACTTTCAAAGTAATG
>CM035410.1:69018965-69138965 GCA_020310875.1 Ceratopteris richardii
AGAGAGAGAGAGAGAGAGAGAGAGAGAGAGAGAGAGAGAGAGAGAGAGAGAGAGAGAGAGAGAGAGAGAGAGAGAGAGAGAGAGTGTTTTTATGTCTATTAGGAGGCCGAACTCGGCCTATGAGACAAATCGATGTACATGGGTGTATCTTCTTGTCAATCAGAAAAGATAAAAGTGCTGAAAAAAAACTAGTAAAGCTGGTATAGATCTCCGTAGTATGCATGTGGAGATACCCATGAAAATGGGGGGGGGGGGGGTGTATGGAGTGCGATATCTATGATAGTCTATATGCAAAAGGGTAGTACAACAAGCATGAGAATGCATCTGAAATGACTAACTAGCTCCATCCTGTGCTAGTGGGCGGGTGTAAGATGTGATACATAGGTGGAGGTGGAGTAAGGGCCACCCTGATGGCTGCAATGGGATCGGCCATTATCTGGAATCGTCTCTTCTCTGTGGCACGATGGTCACGAGCCTGGATCTCCGCAATCTGGTGTCGGTGAAGTCTCGGGGCCCGATATCCTATAGCACGGGGTCGTCTCCTAGCTCGAGAACTGTGAGCCTGCTGAAGAGTCACCCCTCTCGGTGTGTGGGCTGAGGGGGGGAGGGCTGCAGCACGTCGTGGAATAAAGAAGTCAGTGAGCCGACTCTGTCTCCCTCCTGTATGGAGTGCTACAGTAGGCTGGAGTAGGGAATCTTTGTGACTCTGTATCTCTAGTAAGAATCGCCCGAGCTGTCGTTGGTCTCTAAAGCCCATGATCTCTCGGAGGGTGGGCTGTCCTGCAAACAGAGTCTCGTATCTGCCTCTGATGCCATCATATGCGCTACATCTGCATACAAAGTGCTCCTCATCCTCCATCTCTACTCTGCATACCCTGCATATCCGCTCCTCTCTGGGAATGTCTGTGGTTCTGCCCGTCTCAATCTCTAGTCGGTGTGATGAGACTCTCAACTGGCCAATCGCCACCCTCGAGCTCTGAGGCATGTAAGTATCCATGTAGCGTGGTCGTTGGATGAAACCGTCTGCTAATATGTCTAAGAACTGGTCTCGGTAGTGCGATAGTCTCGATCCCATATGTGGTGTGTGCCATGTCTGACTAATGTAGAGCTTCCAGAGATCCTGTCTAAGCACAACATTCCTCTCACGACGAGAGAGGTGGATGTGAGGTCAGTCTGGGTCATATTGAAAAGGCGGCAATCTGTCCATATCAAGTCCATGACTATCAAACCAGACTCTAACATGAGTGTACCAAGCTCTCTCATATCCGGACTCTGATATCTGTATAGATGCCTCAAAAGCTCTGTGTGTGAGTCTATCTGTAGGGAGCTCCCTCATCCTCTGAACAAAGCAGATAGTAGTCTGGAATAGTGCATCTACTACCATGGGTGGTGCAGCTAGCTCTGCCCTGATGATGTCATGTGGTACCGACTGTTTCCCACGAAATAATCGCGAGATCATACGTATCTGTGGCCTCTCGATCGCACTCCACAAGGTGACTCTGAGGCCTGGGGCCCAAACCATTGCAGCATACATCATAGCTGGTCTGACTAGTGTGTCAAATAGCCACCCCTTCGTGCGGGGCTCCTGGAAGTGTGCCTGGTGACATCTCCGCTCTAACATGGCTAAAGCTGCATATCCTCGTGTGAGTCTATCGGTGGCTTCTGTCTCATGCTGAAGGGGCCAGGCAAGCTCGTGAATGTGACTCCGAGATAGACATAGGAAGTGACCACCTCAATCTGTCCATCGCCAGCTCTGAATCCTGCTCCATTCCTCACCATGGGGGAGGTGTGGAAGATCATGACCTTGGTCTTGCCAAGGTGAACTGTCAAGCCCCTCTGTGTACAAAACTCATCCAGGGCCTCCAGGTGGCGCTGTAATCCCTCGGGTAACTTTGAAATCAAGACAATGTCATCGGCATATAATAAAATGTGGACATCCTCTCCTCCAGCTTGGAGAATGTAGTCCTCAATCTCGTCTATGTAGAGACCAAATAGAGTGGGAGAGAGTGGGCAGCCTTGCTTAACACCGATGGTGCTAGCAATGGCCTCAGACATACCTCCTGGACATTGTACCCTCCCAGTCACCTGCTCATAGAGTGCATAGATGGCCCAAATCATCCCTGATGGTACTCCCAAGCTCTGGAGGCGTTGGAAGAGCCTCTCTCGTGGCACTGTATCAAAAGCTTTGCGGAAGTCCACAAAGCACCAATATAGTCTCTTCTTCCGCACCCTTGCCCCATCAATGAGGCAACGCAAAATGCAGATGTGATCAATAATAGAGAAAGCTCGTCGAAAACCTGCCTGGCCTCGTGCTCGTAGCCCCTCAGTCTCTGCGTATGAGCTGAGCTCTACCTCAAGTATGGCACCGTATAGTTTGGCCATGGTGTGGCCAATCATGATGGTCCTGTAGTTCCCTGGATCCAGGGTGTCGCCAGATTTGTGGATAGGCACAATGGTGTGCCTCGTCCACTCCTCTGGGAAGCCCTCCCCTATAGCCCGGTTGAAGACATGTGCAATCAACGGGGCTATAGTGGAGGCTTCATATATGAGATGCTCACTCTGCAATCCCGTGTGGTCTGTCGAACGTCCATGTTGCAGTCGTCCTATGGCCCTCTCAACCATCTTTGCTGTGAAGAGAGAAGAACTAGTAGGGCGAGGCTCAGGTGGCTGGGGAATGGGAGGCTGCCCAGGTACCTCATATAACCTCTGAGCATAATCATGCCATGTGTGTAGGTCCCCAATAGGTGTGGTCGGGCGTGGCACTCGTAGGATGCGCCATGCTGCAGCACTGTCCATACTCATAAAGAGATGGTATAGCTCAAGCTCCCGTGCCTCCTCAAAGGCTTGCCTCTTTCGACGTGTGAGAGTCTTCATCTGTCCCTTGGCCTCTCTCTCTCTGTGATCTCTCCCAATGCTGGCTGAGCTCGTAGTCGGCGGTAAAGATCTTTGCATTCCTCATCATACCAACGATGTTGTGGCATAGTCCGGGGAGGAGGTGTGTGATGAGAATGGATGGTGCTGATGGCTGATGTGTGAAGAACTGATGCTATCTGTGAGGTGAGTAGGGATAGTGGAGTGTCAGGATGAAGCAAGAGAAGACCCTTCTCGACTAGAGCCGCATATATGTGAGCTAGCTCGTGTGTGAAGTGGATGGTGGTGTGTGGAATGCGTGCTGCGGGTATGCGTGTAGGTGTGTCTCCCTTCAGAGAGAGTGCGAGGTATGTGTGATCGGCCCCAATGGGTATGGGTGGGATGGTGAATGAGGTAAGTAGATGGATGGCTTCTCTGGATCCCATGACCTAATCTACTATACTTCCCCCGCCATCTGTGACTGAGTGTGGTATGCATGTCAATCCTCCTGAGGTAGGCCACTGAGCCATCCCGTTATAGATAACGAGATTATGTCGAGAGCCTAGTCTGAGTAAGTGAGTGCCATAGTGAGTGTGTGTAGGATCAGCTGAAGCTCGAGCTATAGACTCATCCTCTATGGTATGTAGTATCTCTGGGTCTTCTGGGTCAAATATCTCACACTGATCATTGCCTGTCCTGGCATTGAAGTCTCCCATAAGGAAGACTTCCCCTAATGCAGAGTACTCTGTAATCTCTTCTGACAAGCAAGTGTATGGTGAGTCCTCCTCTCGGTCTATGATAGCGAAACGCGAGATAGAAGGAGCAAAGTAGCATAATGCTATGAAGATGATCCGCTCCTGTGAGAGCTGGAGTCGAATCCAAAGATATGTGGCCTGTGAATCACGTGCGACTATCTGTATCCTGCTCTGAAGTCCATCTCTGAAGAGTATGGCTACTCCTCCTGATCCTCGGGTGGTGTGCTGACGTGTACACTCTCTATATGTGGACTCCCACTGAAAACCGTGGACTCGAGGTAGGCCCCGGTCCGGGCTCTCACGTGTCTCTGTGAGCATAATGATGTCTTTGCCTTTGCGCACCTCTTCCAACCTCTCTAGGTGTGTCCATAGATCTCCATTGCAGTTCCAAACTGCAAGGTGTATCTCCTCGAGTGTCTCACAGGCCGCGAATCCCTATGGGATGGCCTTGCCATCAATGATGACACGACCATCTCTGTATGAAGCCTTCTTTCCTTCTTTGCGAGCTTGATGTACTCTTGGCATGCATGCACGACGGTGTGCTACCTGCATGGGTGTGAGATCATCATCAAGGTAGATGGGGGGCCATCAAGTGCTCTCAAAATCACCCTCTTGCGTAGGAAAGCATATCTTACATCTTCGGAAGGGAAGTGTAGGATGAGAGCTCTCTTCTTCGTGGGGTCTCGTCCCGTTCTCCAAGACTTGATGAATGGGGGGGACTCCTCTTTGTAGCCGAGTATCTTGCATAATGTCTTCCCATCGGACTCGGGGGTAGAGCCTTCTTTTTCTACAAGGCCCGTGATGCGTACTTTGAGACGGTGGGCCTGTCTCATCTTTTCTTCCTCAATGGTGGTGTGCACGATGAGGGCTTCTTCCTTTTGTGCTTCCTCTTTGGCTTCTTTTTTGATGTTCTTCTTCACTATGTCGATCCACCCTTCTTTGGTAGCTTCTAACTTGTTTTCCATGCTCGCGGTCAAAGCTTTGGTGAGTTCTTCTTTGAGAGCTTCTGTCTTGTTCATATTAATCTCTCCCTCTTCGGGTGTAAGAGAGACCATTGAAGCTTTGAGGAGCTCCAATTGCTCTTTCATGTTTGCCCTCTCCTTAACCCATCCTTCTTTCTCTTTCTTCCATGTTTCCCTCTCCTTATGATATGTTTCTACCTCTTTCTCGAGCTTTGAGAGGCGGTTGATGATGGTCGTGATAGTGGAGTCTACCATCTTCTTGTTTTCTTTGATAGCTATGGTCAGTTTGTCCTCCATTTTCGTCAAATCATCCTTCTTAGCCGTAGCGGTCATGGCGTTCGAAGATGGAAAAATGCTCAGTGTGCTGATCTCAAAGACTTGCGATGAAGACGGGAGCGCACCCGATGCGCAATGGAGCAAGGGTGGGAGTGGCTAATAACTGTAGGGGAGAGAGAGGGGGCGAGAGAGGGGGCGAGAGAGAGAGAGAGAGAGAGAGAGAGAGAGAGAGAGAGAGAGAGAGAGAGAGAGAGAGAGAGAGAGAGAGAGAGAGAGAGAGAGAGAGAGAGAGAGAGAGAGAGAGAGAGAGAGAGAGAGAGAGAGAGAGAGAGAGAGAGAGAGAGAGAGAGAGAGAGAGAGAGAGAGAAAAGAAAGAAAGAAAGAAAGTGTTTTTACGTCTATTAGGAGGCCGAACTCGGCCTATGAGACAAATCGATGTACATGGGTGTATCTTCTGTCAATCAGAAAAGATAAAAGTGCTGAAAAGAAACTGGTTAAGCTGATATAGATCTCCGTAGTATGCATGTGGGGATACCCATGAAAATGGTGGGGGGTGTATGGAGTGCGATATCTATGATAGTCTATATGCAAAAGGGTAGTACAACAACCATGAGAATGCATCTAAGACGACTACTAACTCCATCCTGTGCTAGTGGGTGGGTGTAATATGTGATACATAGGTGGAGGTGGAGTCAGGGCCACCCTGATGGCTGCAACGGGATCGGCCATCATCTGGGATCGTCTCTCCTCCATGGCGTGATGGTCACAAGCCTGGATCTCCGCAATCTGGTGTCGGTGAAGTCTCGGGGCCCGATATCCTATAGCACGGGGTCGTCTCCTAGCTCGAGATATCTGAGCCTGCTGAAGAGTCACCCCGCTCGGTGTGTGGGCTGAGGGGGGGAGGGCTGCAGCACGTCGTGGAATAAAGAAGTCAGTGAGCTGACTTTGTCTCCCTCCTGTATGGAGTGCTACAGTAGGCTGGAGTAGGGAATCTCTGTGACTCTGTATCTCTAGTAAGAATCGCCCGAGCTGTCGTTGGTCTCTAGAGTCCATGATCTCTCGGAGGGTGGGCTTCCCTGCAAACAGAGTCTCGTATCTGCCTCTGATGCCATCATATGCGCTACATCTGCATACAAAGTGCTCCTCATCCTCCATCTCTACTCTGCATACTCTGCATATCCGCTCCTCTCTGGGAATGTCTGCGGCTCTGCCCGTCTCAATCTCGAGTCGGTGTGATGAGACTCTCAGCTGGCCAATCGCTACCCTCGAGCTATGAGGCATGTGAGTATCCATGTAGCGTGGTCGCTGGATGAAACCGTCAGCTAGTATGTCTATGAACTGGTCTCGATAGTGCGATAGTCTCGATCCCATGTGTGGTGTGTGCCATGTCTGACTAATGTAGAGCTGCCAGAGATCTTGTCTGAGCACAACATTCCTCTCACGACGAGAGAGGTGGATGTGAGGTGAGTCTGGGTCATACTGAAAAGGCGGCAATCTGTCCATATCAAGTCCATGACTATCAAACCAGACTCTAACCTGAGTGTACCAAGCTCTCTCATATCCTGACTCTGATATCTGTATAGATGCCTCAAGAGCTCTGTGTGTGAGTCTATCTGTAGGGAGGTCCCTAATCCTCTGAATAAAGCAGATAGTCTGGAATAGTGCCTCTACTGCCATGGGTGGTGCAGCTAGCTCTGCCCTGATGATGTCATGTGGCACCGACTGTTTCCCACGAAATAATCGCGAGATCATACGTACCTGTGGCCTCTCGATCGCACTCCACTGGGTGACTGTGAGACCTGGGGCCCAAACCGTTGTAGCATACATCATAGCTGGTCTGACCAGTGTGTCGAATAGCCAGCCCTTCGTGCGGGGCTCCTGGAAGTGTGCTTGGTGACATCTCCGCTCTAACATGGCTAAAGCTGCATATCCGCGTGTGAGTCTATCGGTGGCTGCCTGTCTCATGCTGAAGGGGCCAGGCAAGCTCGTGAATGTGACTCCGAGATAGACATAGGAAGTGACCACCTCAATCTGTCCACCACCAGCTCTGAATCCTGCTCCATTCCTCACCATGGGGGAGGTGTGGAAGATCATGACCTTGGTCTTGCCAAGGTTTACTGTCAAGCCCCTCTCTGTACAAAACTCATCTAGGGCCTCAAGGTGGCACTGTAATCCCTCGGGTGACTCTGAAATCAAGACAATGTCATCGGCATATAATAAAATGTGGACATGTGTACCTTCGAGGTCTGCACCCTCTCCTCCAGATCGGAGAATGTAGTCCTCAATCTCGTCAATGTAGAGACCAAATAGAGTGGGAGAGAGTGGGCAGCCTTGCTTAACACCGATGGTGCTAGCAATGGCCTCAGACATACCTCCTGGACACCGTACCCTCCCAGTCACCTTCTCATAGAGTGCATAGATGGCCCAAATCATCCCTGATGGTACTCCCAAGCTCTGGAGGCGTTGGAAGAGCCTCTCCCGCGGCACTGTATCAAAAGCTTTGCGGAAGTCCACAAAGCAGCAATATAGCCTCTTCTTCCGCATCCTTGCCCCGTCAATGAGGCAGCGCAGAATGAAGATGTGATCAATAGTAGAGAAAGCTCGTCGAAAACCTGCCTGGCCTCGTGCTCGTAGCCCCTCAGTCTCTGCATATGAGCTGAGCTCTGCCTCAAGTATGGCACCGTATAGTTTGGCCATGGTGTGGCCAATCATGATGGTCCTGTAGTTCCCTGGATCCAGGGTGTCGCCAGATTTGTGGATAGGCACAATGGTGTGCCTAGTCCACTCCTCTGGGAAGCCCTCTCCTATAGCCCGGTTGAAGACATGTGCAATCAACGGGGCTATAGTGGAGGCTGCATATATGAGATGCTCGCTCTGCAATCCCGCGTGGTTTGTCGAACGTCCATGTCGCAGTTGTCGTATGGCCCTCTCAACCATCTTTGCTGTGAAGAGAGAAGAACTAGTAGGGCGAGGCTCAAGTGGCTGGGGAATGGGAGGCTGCCTAGGTACCTCATATAACCTCTGAGCATAATCATGCCATGTGTGTGGGTGTCCAATAGGTGTGGTCGGGCGTGGCTCTCGTAGGCTGTGCCATGCTTCAGCACTGTCCATACTCATAAAGAGATGGTATAGCTCAAGCTCCTGTGCCTCCTCAAAGGCTCGCCTCTTTCGACGTGTGAGAGTCTTCATCTGTCCCTTGGCCTCTCTCTCTGTGATCTCTCCCAATGCTCGCTGAGCTCGTAGTCGGCGGTAAAGATCTCTGCAATCCTCATCATACCAACGATGTTGTGGCATAGTCCCGGGAGGAGGTGTGTGACGAGAATGGATGGTGTGTGGGAAGGAGCTGATGGCTGATGTCTGAAGAACTGATGCTATCTGAGAGGTGAGTAGGGATAGTGGAGTGTCAGGATGAAGTAAGAGAAGACCCTTTTCGACTCGAGCCGCATATATGTGAGCTAGCTCGTGTGTGAAGTGGATGGTGGTGTGTGGGATGCGTGCTGCGGGTATGCGTAAAGGGGTGTCTCCCTTCAGGGAGAGTGCGAGGTATGTGTGATCGGCCCCAATGGGTATGGGTGGGATGGTGAATGAGGTAAGTAGGTGGATGGCCTCTCTGGACCCCATGACGTAATCTACTGTACTTCCCCCGCCATCTGTGGCTGAGTGTGGTATGCATGTCAATCCTCCTGAGGTAGGCCACTGAGTCATCCCGTTATAGATAACGAGATTATGTCGAGAGCCTAGTCTGAGTAGGTGAGTGCCATAGTGAGTGTGTGTAGGGTCAGCTGAAGCTCGAGCTGTAGACTCATCCTCTATGGTATGTAGTATCTCTGGGTCTTCTGGGTCAAATATCTCACACTGATTATTGCCTGTCCTTGCATTGAAGTCTCCCATAAGGAAGACTTCCCCTAATGCAGAGTACTCTGTAATCTCTTCTGACAAGCAAGTGTATGGTGAGTCCTCCTCTCGATCTATGATAGCGAAACGCGAGCTAGAAGGAGCAAAGTAGCATAATGCTATGAAGATGATCCGCTCCTGCGAGAGCTGCAGTCGAATCCAAAGATATCTGGCTTGTGAATCACGTGCGACTATCTGTATCCTTCTCTGAAGTCCATCTCTAAAGAGTATGGCTACTCCTTCTGATCCTCGGGTGGTGTGCTGACGTGTACACTCTCTGTATGTGGACTCCCACTGAAAACCGTGGACTCGAGGTAGGCCCCGGTCCGGGCTCTCATGTGTCTCTGTGAGCATAATGATGTCTTTGCCTTTGCGCACCTCTTCCAATCTCTCTGGGTGTGTCCATAGATCTCCATTGCAGTTCCAAACTGCAAGGTGTATCTCGTCGAGTGTCTCACAGGCCGCGAATCCCTATGGGATGGCCTTGCCATCAATGATGACACGACCATCTCTGTATGAAGCCTTCTTTCCTTCTTTGCGAGCTTGATGTACTCTCGGCATGCATGCACGACGGTGTGCTACCTGCATGGGTGTGAGATCATCGTCAAGGTAGATGGGGGGCCATCAAGTGCTCTCAAAATCACCCTCTTGCGTAGGAAAGTAGATCTTATATCTTCGGAAGGGAAGTGTAGAATGAGAGCTCTCTTCTTCGTGGGGTCTCGTCCCGTTCTCCAAGACTTGATGAATGGGGGGGACTCCTCTTTGTAGCCGAGTATCTTGCATAGTGTCTTCCCATCGGACTCGGGGGTAGAGCCTTCTTTTTCTTCAAGGCCCGTGATGCGTACATTGAGACGGCGGGCATGTCTCATCTTTTCTTCCTCAATAGTGGTGTGCACGATGAGGGCTTCTTCCTTTTGTGCTTTCTCTTTGGCTTCTTTTTTGATGTTCTTCTTCACTATGTCGATCCACCCTTCTTTGGTAGCTTCTAATTTGTTTTCCATGCTCTCGGTCAAGGATTTGGTGAGTTCTTCTTTGAGAGCTTCTGTCTTGTTCATATTAATCTCTCCTTCTTCGGGTGTAAGAGAGACCATTGAAGCTTTGAGGAGCTCCAATTCCTCTTTCATGTTTGCCCTCTCCTTAGCCCATTCTTCTTTCTCTTTTTGCCATGCTTCCCTCTCCTTATGATATGTTTCTACTTCCTTCTCGAGCTTTGAGAGGCGGCTGATGATGGCCGTGATAGTGGAGTCCACCATCTTCTTGTTTTCCTTGATAGCTATGGTCAGTTTGTCCTCCATTTTTGTCAAATCGTCCTTCTTAGCCGTAGCGCTCATTGCATTCGAAGATGAAAAAAAAAAATGCTCAGTGTGCTGAGCCTAAAGACTTGCGATGAAGACGGGAGCGCGCCCGATGCGCGATGGAGTAAGGGTGGAAGTGGCTAATAACTGTGGGCAGCAATTATTAGTCCGGGGTTAGGGCCTTCGATTTGGAAGAGAGAGAGAGAGATTTCAGATTAGGGTTAAAATTTTATGGTTTCGTTGTAGGGTTAGGGTTAGGGTTAGGGATAGGGGAGAGAGAAGGGCTAGGGTTAGGGTTTCAAGCAGTAAGGAGAAGGGTTAGGGTTAGGGAGAGATAAAGGGCTAAGGTTAAGGGTTTGGTTTCTAGTAGCAACACGTTGATAAGTCATGATGATTAGAAGTCGAGTTAGGGTTTTTTTTTAGCCGCTGCAGCAGCAGCTGCAACAGCGCCTAGGTTTTCTGCAGAGGTTCGAGCAGGGAGTCGTTTTGGAGCAGCGCAGCAGGTCAGCAGCAGCTCGGGTTAGGGTTTGCTGCAGCTGTAGAAGGTTCGAGCAGGGCCTAGGATTGCTGCAGCAGATTCGAGCAGGGCAGCGCCCATCAGATTCGAGCAGAGCAGCGCCTAGCAGCTTCGAGTTAGGGTTTGCAGAGCAGCGCCTAGCAGATTCGAGTTGAGCAGCGCCTAGCAGATTCGAGTTGAGCAGCGCCTAGCAGCTTCGAGTTAGGGTTTGCAGAGCAGCGCCTAGCAGAGAGAGAGAGAGAGAGAGAGAGAGAGAGAGAGAGAGAGAGAGAGAGAGAGAGAGAGAGAGAGAGAGAGAGAGAGAGAGAGAGAGAGAGAGAGAGAGAGAGAGAGAGAGAGAGAGAGAGAGAGAGAGAGAGAGAGAGAGAGAGAGAGAGAGAGAGAGAGAGAGAGAGAGAGAGGGAGGGAGGGAGGGAGGGAGGGAGGGGGGAGGGGGGGGGGGGGGGAAAGGGAGGGAGGGAGGGAGGGAGGGAGGGAGGGAGGGAGGGAGGGAGAGAGAGAGAGAGAGAGAGAGAGAGAGAGAGAGAGAGAGAGAGAGAGAGAGAGAGAGAGAGAGAGAGAGAGAGAGAGAGAGAGAGAGAGAGAGAGAGAGAGAGAGAGAGAGAGAGAGAGAGAGAGAGACTTTTTAATGTCTATTAGAGGCCAAAATCAGCCTATGAGACAAAACATATACGTCAGTATGATCCAATCCACTGTGATCCCAAAAGGAAAATAAAGTGTGAGTACCGCAAACGGGTATAAAAGGAGTGGATAGTAACTGGCATCAAGGGTGTGGGGTGCTATGGGTATGCACTCTATATGCTCAATGGGTGAGATACAAATATGATATGCATAGGGAGGGGAGGCTCGATGGTATTACAACCCACTAAATGCCTGGAGTGGGTGTAGGATATAATGCATCGGTGGGTAAGGCATCATGGCGATCCTCAAAATGCTCTGAACGTCCAAATCGATAGGGGTGCGCTGCTTACGTCTCCGTATCTCCATGTCATGGCGTGCGTGAATCGCCTGAATCTCTCTCTGATGTGGACGGGCTCTCCGGTTTGGGGGTCTCGGTCGTCGACGCTGTCGTCTAAGCTCCTCTGCTCTGTGTAATGAGAGAGAGAGAGAGAGAGAGAGAGAGAGAGAGAGAGAGAGAGAGAGAGAGAGAGAGAGAGAGAGAGAGAGAGAGAGAGAGAGAGAGAGAGAGAGAGAGAGAGAGAGAGAGAGAGAGAGAGAGAGAGAGAGAGAGAGAGAGAGAGAGAGAAAGAAAGAAAGAAAGAAAGACTTTTTAACGTCTATTAGAGGCCAAAATCGGCCTATGAGACAAAACATATACATCAGTATGATCCAATCCACTGTGATCCAAAACGAAAATAAAGTGTGAGTACTGCAAACGGGTATAAAAGGTGGGATAGTAGCTGGTATCAAGGGTGTGGGGTGCTATGGGTATGCACTCTATATGCTCAATGGGTGAGATACAAATATGATATGCATAGGGAGGGGAGGCTCGATGGTATCACAACCCCCTAAATGCCTGGAGTGGGTGTAGGATATAATGCATCGGTGGGTAAGGCATCATGGAGATCCTCAAAATGCTCTGGGCGTCCAAATCGATAGGGGTGCGCTGCTGACGTCTCTGTATCTCCATGTCATGGCGTGCGTGAATCGCCTGAATCTCTCTCTGATGTGGACGAGCTCTCCGGTTTGGGGGTCTCGGTCGTCGACGCTGTCGTCTAAGCTCCTCTGCTCTGTGTAATGTGACACCCCGCATGGAGCTGGGCCCTCGAGTGTATGTGGGTCTGAAAAAATCTGTAATATAAGTCTGGGGGGGGGGGGGGGGTCAGGTGTATCTCCATCTGCTGCTGGAGGAGTGATGCGCGACGGTGCTGGGAGCTCTACTAGGAAACGACCTAGAGGGTGCTGGTCCTCTGTCCCCAATAAAGCCCTGATCTCTCTAGGCCCCCTGAAGAGCTGTGGGTAGCGGTCTCTGATGTCCTCATATGCCTGGCATCTACATGTGTAGTGCTCCTCGTCCTCCACCTCCTCTCTACATATCCTGCATAATCGCTCATCCCTGGGGGTATGTGTGGCTCGCCCAATCTCAATCTCGAGCTGGTGTGATGATACTCTGAGCTGCCCAATGGCCACTCTCTCAGCTGGTGCCATATATGTATCCATGTATCGTGGTCTCTGAATGAAACCATCCGCTGTCACAGTCAGGAAGTGCTCTCTGTAGTGTTGCCTCTTTGTGGGAAGAGGCTCCCGTGGTGCTATCCATGTCTCCCTGACGTGTATCTGTAGTAGGAGAGAGAGAGAGAGAGAGAGAGAGAGAGAGAGAGAGAGAGAGAGAGAGAGAGAGAGAGAGAGAGAGAGAGAGAGAGAGAGAGAGAGAGAGAGAGAGAGAGAGAGAGAGAGAGAGAGAGAGAGAGAGAGAGAGAGAGAGAGAGAGAGAGAGAGAGAGAGAGAGAGAGAGATAGAGAGAGAGAGAGAGAGAGAGAGAGAGAGAGAGAGAGAGAGAGAGAGAGAGAGAGAGAGAGAGAGAGAGAGAGAGATTAACGTCTTCCAAAGGCCAAACTTGGCCTATAAGACAAAACCATGTACAACTGTAGTAACCTTTGTGTCGAAATAAAACGGAATAGTACTCGCTACACAAAATTGTGTAGGCTGAAAAAGGCTGGAAACAACCACAGGATAGTGTACTGGGTGTATAGTGGGGATAATGTAATAATGTAGTGGTGCATGGGGAGATGTGGCTCTTACTCTGCAGATAATGACCACCTAATACATGGGGGCCCATGATGGGAGTGAATATATATATTCTAACTACAGATAATGGGTGGGGGTGGATGGAGTATGTGGTACATCAGAGGCGCTCTGAGTGTCTCCTGAAGGAAGGCTACCCAGGTGGTGGTGGTGCACCTCTGCTCCATCATCTGGTCATGGGCTATCATGATGCGTGAAATATCCTCCCGGTATAGTCGTGGTTGTCCGTATCCAGCCCTATGTGGTCGACGTCGTACTCTCTGTGCCGCTGCCTGCTGGAGCGTGAGCCCTATGCCTTGGGAAGGTGGGCTCGTCTGATGTAGCCCATCTCGCTGAAAGAACTGAGTAATGGTCTGTTGGGTACTCACCTGTGTCTGATGCGTGGGCTCTAGGGACTGATCTCATCTCTCATATGCTACCGTGAGGAAACATCCCAACCTCCGCTAGTCTCCAATGGTCATGCACAACTGTAGTGACCTCTATGTGGAACTGTGCTCGTAGATCTAAGTATGCTGGACATCTGATAACAAAGTGCTCCTCGTTCTCTATCTCTGTATTGCATACTGGGCACCACCTCTCCTCTTTAGGGACTCCCCTGGTCCGACCACTCTCGATCTCGAGCTGATGTGATGAAACTCGAAGCTGCCCAATGACGACTCGGAGGTGGTGTGGTAGGTATGTCTCCATGTATCGTGGAGTCTGAATGAAGCCCTGGTCAAAGAGAGAGAGAGAGAGAGAGAGAGAGAGAGAGAGAGAGAGAGAGAGAGAGAGAGAGAGAGAGAGAGAGAGAGAGAGAGAGAGAGAGAGAGAGAGAGAGAGAGAGAGAGAGAGAGAGAGAGAGAGAGAGAGAGAGAGAGAGAGAGAGAGAGAGAGAGGGAGGGAGGGAGGGAGGGAGGGAGGGAGGGAGGGAGGGAGGGGAGAGAGAGAGAGAGAGATGTGTGTGTATATCATGGAAGAACTAAGAGCCCTTGAATCTCAATGGTTGCCTTTACCCTTCCAAGTTGGAGCTCCTTCCTCTATGGAAAAGGCTTTCAATAATGCAATAACACAAATGAATGCAATAACATAAGCTGCCAAGCTGCTATGGTGAACAAGAGGAGGCTATGAGCTTCAATTTCAATGGCTATAGGCTGATAACTATGCTCTTAAAACACAAGACTCAGTGGTTCACTTAGTCTCAAAAAAAATTCGCAAAACGAACCCTCAAAAACTTCATGCAACAAACCTTACAAACCAGGTCCGAACCTAAGTGTACGAACCTTAAAACAAACCTTATGGTTCCGGTTCGCGAACCGAATCCACCTTGTGTGTTGATATGCCATTTTTAGAGATTATGTGCCCAATGATTTTACCTTGACGGACCATGAATACACATTTTTTAGGGTTTGAGCATGCCTTGTATAAGTGGCATTTGTCAAAGATCTTCTTGAGATTCCTTAAAGACATAGTACATGAGCCTTTAGAGAATGTGGTGGAGGTATTTGTCAATCCAAATGGAAAACATATATGCCCCACTATGTTCCAAAGGTGGTCTTATGTGGATCCTCCGGCATGGTTGGCACTTGATAGTAACCAGAGAAACCATCTATGAAGCTATAAACCTCTTTATAAGCTATCCCTTTCAACAAATGATCTCCAATTGGTAGTGGATAGCTATCCCTTATAATGGCAACATCAATCTTCTTTAAATTACTAAAAACTCTAAGTTTGCAGTTCTGTTTCGAATAACCACTATAGGTGAGACCCATTTTGTATGCTCGATTTCATAAATGAAATTGGTCACGACGGCCAATAATTTATCAATTTTCTCTTTAATCTTTGTAAACTAGCCTTTGTTGTATGTGTATGGTTTTGGTTCGATAATTTAGCATTTGGATCCGAGTATAATGTGCACAAATGTCCGGATCAACTCCGTTTAGGTCTTCATAGGTTCAAATGAAGACATCTCGATATTCAAAGTAAGATGAATGAGATCTTCGTCCTCAGAACTTGACAGATCATTTGCAATATATGAGCATTGTTCTTCATTATCTTCCAGTGCAATGACTACTTTCTTAGTATCTTCTTTATTATTGTAACTCTCTCCCTTTGTCTTCTCTCTTTTAGGCATTGAAGCAACAAGTTTTTCATTCCTCTACTTGATATTTCTTGAAATGTTCACGAACTTCAAACTTTGTTTTCTTAGTTGACTTACTCCTAAGAAGACTAGCTCATTCGTTTTCAACTTCGTGTCCATGGACTTGAAAAATAGCACCTGTGGGTTCGTCCATGTTTTGTGTATCAAGCATAAGCTCCATGTCGTGCATGTAGTCTTTGATAGAAGTGCAAGGGCTTTCCTTGTGAAGACTTTGATAGTCACTCTTATCTGTCTTCGCATCACTCAATGGATATGGTATTGTATCGACAAGTCTCAGTAACTGCTAGATCCAAATCCGTTGTTTGATCTTCCATGACACTTACCATAGACAAATCAAAGTCGTAACCATCTTCATCACAATGATGTGTGAGTATTTGTTAAGTGGATGATACTTCGATGGCACTTTATATATGGGTATCTTTGTGCATCCAAGAAGGTTCAGTAGATGTTTCGCTTTTTATGGAGCTTCGATCTTCATCATCGTGAATAGAGTTCCATTCCAGAGTTGGCACATCTCTGTATGCAACAATCTGCAAATTAATCTTTGTTGTTGTGGCTTGATGCCATATGTAATCAATGTTTCCTCCTAAGTCTTGTACCACTTTCATCTACTTTAGAATTGGTTTTCCTATGAGCAGTTCTTAGTTGCTGGCCTTATCAAATTCACATATGGCTAAGGTGTGCCCAAATTCTACTCCACACATGGTCAAGAAAATTCCTTATAAGAGACCTAAGGGTCTCTCCATGTGTGTGCAAGGTAACTCTAGTCGTATACGAGTGGGACCTAAAGTTGGCTTACCCCCACTTTTCTCATAATTTCTTGTAGCTATGACTACTACTGCACCTGAGTCTACAATGGATTATGGCTTTTATTATCACACCATTACATATGATTAGTAAAAGAGTATTCTTCTCGTCTCCTTCAATGTAATCATCGATCTTGTCAAGAGGAATCTCATGAATGTGTGACTCTCTGTCATTGTGTTGTCCTTTGGACGAGTGGCTTAGCTTCAAAGTATTGGTTTTTTTACATCCAGAAGCTTCTTTGTAATCTCCTAGATATTGCGGAAGAGATTAGAAATGAGTTTTCATGTTGTTCAAAGACTATGGACTCACATGCTCGTCAAGAGGTAAGTCATTTCGCATTGATTCATCATATGTTTGAAACTCTTAGGATGGAGATTTATTTTGTGCATGTGCCTCCTTCCATTTTGGCTCTAAGATTCGCTCCCAAAGTTCACCTTGCCAAGAACCCTGCTTGTTTGGCATGACTATATCCCCTTTGGGTAGGGGATCATCGGTTCGAATAGGTTGAGGTTCTATTGGTGTCTCTTGAATATCAGGGACCGAGTCTTTCTGTTGTTGTGTTTTAACATCTTTCTGAAAATGTTTTTCCTGACATATGCTGTTGGAAGTGAGGTAGGCCCAATATACAAGTGACAAGATCTTTCCAACACTTAGAACCTAGCACACATGCACACCTTGATACAAATAAGATAGATGAATGACTATATAAATAGACGAGATGATAAAGACCTCATCTGTAGGCGGTGGAAGAGTCCAAAAGGATTCTTTGGTCTTTGAAGCAAGGTACCCTTTAGGGTTTAGCATGTCATGGATGACTTTTCTTACATGTATGGTCTGTGCCAATGAAGATAAAGTAATAAGATCAACCTTACTTTGGTCAATCGGTATCAAGATTTACCTATATCATCAATGAACTCTATCCCTTGTGGATGAATTTTCTTTGGTTTATTTGCTATTCCCTTTAGTATTTCAAATAAAGGGATCAAGATCTTTGCAAAGTTTGTTACAAACTTTCTATAATATCTAGTTAACCCTAAGAGACTTTGAAGTTCTGTAATAGTTTTAGGGTGTGGCCAATTAAGAATAACTTGGATCTTTTCAGGATCTATTTGAATTCCTTTCTCATATATAATTTGTCCAATATATCTGATTTCTGTTGAAAAGAATTCACACTTAGTGTCTTTGCCATATAGCTTGTTTTCTCTCAGATCTTGTAGGTGTCGACCAAAGCGATTGGCTAGGTTGAATGAATACTTTATTCAAGCATTCTTTCAATTACCTTTACACTTCCATTTGTTGGGAATATGGGAGTCAATATGGGGTTTACATATAGGCTTCTATGCTATGGATGCTTGAGAGGTGTGCAACCCTCTTGTTTGAAGTACAAAAGCTAGTTTTTCTTTACTTCTTGTGTTTGGGTTGCTCCACTTGGTCTCACATAAGCCCATTCTCATCTTTTCTAGCTATAGGATCTGTTCATGAAGCCCCCCAAGGCCCCAAGATCACTGTTTTGTAACAATTATGTGTGCCATCTCCCTTTTGTCTATGTTTAATAAAAAAGAATGCATTGAAGTACTAAAGCATACCTGCTTGAAGCGTTGTTCAAAGACCCATTATTTTGCTAGTGATTGCAGCTCCTCCTTCAAGGCGGGGTTGTACAAAAGTGGTACTTAATTGCAGAGTTTGTCATGTCAAGTTTAGACCTGATAGATTTTTCAAAAAGAAAGAGGCTTCAAACTTTCTATTACAATCTACATTACCCTAAAATTCATAGCCTTTTCGACTCTTCTACAACCTCTACAATAGTTAACTTTTCTTTATCCCCCTATGAAAAAGAGAAAAAATTGTAGGTTTAATGCTATTTCTTGGAAATATGACATAAACCCTAACTGTGAGATTTTGTTTATTTCTACCTATCCACCTACCTAAACTAAATAAAGTAAAACTGAAAATAGTGAAAACGCAGAGCATAAGGGTATCAAAAAACATATACATCATACATAAACTTACCACCATGCTAATCATCCTACACGAATGTCCTCGACAACTGTGCCAAAGTGTTCGGCGTAGAGTCTAGACCCGCATGCACATCCGATGTATCAACGTTAAATGGAAGCATATGCACAGAAAATGTCAATTCATGGAGCGATCAATTGATGGTATGAAGACGGTATGCAAGACAAGCAAGCAAGAACACACATCCACGGCAAGAGAGAGGCAAGCATACACATACATGCATGCACACACACACACTCATGAGTAGACAAGAGGCAAGAGTGCTCACAGGAGTTGTTGTATTGCTCAAGATAAGAGTACAAGTTAACTCCAAAGAGTGTAACCTTCAAAAGAGTGTAACCTTCAAAAGAGTGTAACCTTCAAAAGAGTGTAACCTTCAAAAGAGTAACCCTAACTAGTAACAAATGAGGGCCCTTTCACTTTTGTAGATTTTTCAAGGATTGTGTCCACACAGTAGTGTTTAGCCTAGTTTAAAAATGATTTCCTTAGGTTTATTTGGAGGTGGAAATGACATAAACAAATTTTGTGAAAAATTTTGAAGCTCATTTTAATGCCCGAGAGGCTTGACTACTACTCGGCCTTTACAATGTGGGCCGGATCTTATTGAAAATAGGGTTTTAGGCCAAATTTAGGCCATTTTACATGTGTTTTGAGTAAAAATTACGAAAAAACTCAATGTAGAGTGGGTTTTAAGTGGGGAAAGCTTTAGTAGACCCCTTGTTCCTTCATGTCCATGCTCTTGCTCCCCTTTGACCTTGGTCGTTACCCTCTGATTTTGACTTTGGCTGCTTTGACTTTCTTTTTTGGAGGCTTTCTAGAGCTTCCTCCAACAATCAGTGAGCCAAGTCTTAGGGGAGAGGGTAGTTAAAATAGTGACTTACTCTATATGTTCCTGAGTCTCAAGGCCAGCTCAAGTTTGAGTTATAACATAGTAATTCTAAATAGCTAAGCACTTTTGGAAAAGCCAGCTTCAGCTCTGGAAGAGTATGATGAATGGAAGGCAAAAACTGGAAAATGTATTGCAAGGCATTTCCAGGTTGTCAGTTATAGTAAAAGCATTGGAGGCAGAAACAGATTGGAGTCACAAGGAGCTGGGGAGTATGTATGAGAAACAAGATGCAGCACTGAGCAAATCTGCATCAGCACAGCTTAAACTAAAGGAGTTGAAAGAAGCAATCATTACAAGAGGTGAAACAAAAGCTCTAAAGATCAGAGAGGCTCTTCCTGCTATGATAAAAGAGATAGCATCTGAAGCTGACAAAACTAAGGCTTCTTCAGAGGCTTTAGAAGTGAAAGCGCAGAGTCACAAGCTATTTTTTTTTTTGTATATACAGGAGAACAAATCCCCCAAAAGATTATATACAGTAGTTTTAGGAAGGCTTGCAATGAGATCAATGAAATGAATTGCATGATGTCTGAGTCAGTAGGAAGATTATCAGAAGAGTTAAAGATACAGGCACTTACTAGTCTTCAAGGAAGAGGAAAAGTCCCTAATCATCAGTTTGGCCCCCTACCTGTCGACTTTCTACATGTTTGTGCTTGTGAGTAAATATATTTCAATTATCTTGGGAAAGCATCATGTCAGGTAAATTCATGCAGTTCGCTTACTCATTCAGTTATTGCTCATTCAGTCATTAAGTGGATTTTATTATATTGAATGGGTGTTTCTTTTCACAACCTTGAGTATCCAGGAGTAGACGAGGATCTCAGAATGGTTAAACATAGGTAACAGTCTGGTAATTAGAGTATTAGTATAATTTGATTTGCAAGTTTGGATTCACAACATACATGTTTTTTTTGAAGGGTTTACGACTTCAATTCTGTTTGCAATGCAGATATCAATTCTCATTTAGCACATCATTACATGCGTTTTTGTTTCTTTTTTTTTTCCCAATTAAGTTTGGTCTTTGGCATATTCTTTTATAGACCCTCTGGCCTACTCTCGCAAACACTGGAGTGAGAACCTTGCAGGTGACCCATTGTTGAGCAGGCTGATTTTATTGACGAAGAGGATGCTTATGTCACTTGAGCTTGAATGTACATGGTGGTTCTGTGTATATACTGTTGTGTTAATGACATTTTTAAGAGTATGCATGAAAATTTGTCTTTTGCAGGTAGCCTTTACTGTTAAATTTTTCAGATATTGTGGAAAATCTTTATCACACAATTTATCGAAAGAATACAAAAACTTTAAATGGCTACTACATGAAGTATCTGTCACAGTTCTTCCGTATCTTGACATAACTATGTGTATTTTATAAGTGACACTGCCATCTGGAGCAGAATAAAGCATAGCATTACACTTCATTTTGCTCTTTTTTCTTGAATTAAGTTTGGCCTTTGCTTACACTTTCATAAACTGGAATTATTGAACAAACATTACAAGTGAACTAGCTTAGCCCCTACATCTCCCTGTAGCCCATAAACCAGAGGCATACAATAGCCTGAAGGTTAACTTGCCTGAGGGCCCTTACTGGTCTTCGAGACAGCCCAAAGGCCCACTTATTTGGATGGCCTGCAGTTCAGCTGGTTTGTTGGCATGCAGACTTATCACAGTACAGCCCGAGTGACCTTTTGCAATTCAAAGTGTGGCCTGGAGGCTTCTCTTTGAGCCCAGGGTGGATTTTGAACCAAGACCACCTGTCAAGAGTTGGAAGTGCTTCTGTTAGGCCATACCCACTTGACCGTTTTAATGTTTTGATTTCATATATTAAAGGGTTATGAAAGTGTTATACAGATTACAGACAGGTGGATGGAATCAGCATGAGC
Source organism: Ceratopteris richardii (assembly GCA_020310875.1). NCBI lineage: Eukaryota > Viridiplantae > Streptophyta > Polypodiopsida > Polypodiales > Pteridaceae > Ceratopteris > Ceratopteris richardii. The sequence goes on from CM035410.1 coordinate 69,039,989, forward strand.
ATTGAAGAAATCGACTATGAACAGTTGCATATAGAAATTGGTGAAGATATACTGATTTTTGAGACAGCCCTAAGGCCCACTGGATGGCCTGCAGTTCAGCTGGTTTGTTGGCATGTATACTTACCACAGTACAGCCTGAGTGATCTTTTGCAATTCGAAGTGTGGTCTGGAGGCTGCTCTTTGAGCCCAGAGTGGTTTTTGAACCAAGACCACCTGTCAAGAGTTGGAAGTGCTTCTGTTAGGCTATACCCACTTGACCGTTTTAATGTTTTGATTTCATACATAAAAAGGTCATGAAAGTGTTATACAGATTACAGACAGGTGGATGGAATCAGGATAAGCATTGAAGAAATCGACGATGAACAGTTGCATATAGAAATTGGTGAAGATATTATGGCAGTTTGTTTAAGTTGATCAACTCCAAGAAAGCAGCAGGTAGCACAAGAGCAGCATTACAAGTGATCTGTACAAACGGCTTACTGAGAAATGTAAGCAAATTTGTAATTGCTGATATGTGGAGAAAATTGCATGAATATCCAGCTGTATGGAATGGAAAACAGCTCAAAATCCTATGGTCATAATGTTGGAAGGCACTTTCAAAAAATAATATGAGATAGGTAATGAAAAAATTCCCTTGAACCAAGGAGAAACACAGTTTTCAAATAGACAACATTGCTATTGGATGTGTGTAGTTAGTTGAAGTGGATGCGTTGAGTCCGATCTGAAGACATAAGCACAACAGCAGCCAAGTGGAACGAGTGGTTCAGTCAACGTAAATTGGAATGCTTATGACACACGGAGGCAGAATTGTGAAACCAGTTAGATGAATGGAGATATTGCACCTCTGAAGGAAGTGAGAAGTGCTACAGGCGCTAAGAAAAGGGTTTGACCCATCTTCTGTAAATGTGCATGCGGCCTGATGCATGGGCAGAAGTCAAAATTTGAATTTAGAAAGAATTCCACCACCTTGCTCTCATATGAAAAACCGTATCCGAGCTTAATGTAGAAAGAATTGCACGACTTTGCTTTCATATGGAAAACCTTATCTGAGCTATGTGATTTAAGATAAAGCAGTATAGACAGCTGGAGTAACAAAACAATAATGAAAACCTATGTGCATTAGGCGAGCAAAACATTTTGAGTGTCAAAGAGAGTAATAGTGGTGCATAGACAATTAGACACTGAAGGTGGTGTAAAGAGTTTGGTACCAAAGAAACTCATGATAAGACACAATATAGGCTGAGATGGGTAGCTAGAGTTCCACTAGGTCCTTGTGTGCATACATACATACCCATCACTAAAGAATTTAAGGAATAATACCTGAACCAATGATGGCCCAACGATGACTTTTTCAGGTGGTTCCTTGACTTTGTCACTGACAAGTCAAAGCCTCTTCAATATCTGCTGTAGATGGAGCTCCCAAAGTTGCCTTTCTTCTTGTACTGGTTCCTCAGGGAAATTGTGGTCCCCATCGGATGCCTCTTGGCTTTTAAGGAGGACATTGGAGGAATCATTTATGATGGCTTGTCCTACTTTTCCAATGCTCGATGGCACCCTCAGATCTATGTTGAAGCCGATCTAAATAAGGCACCCCCATCTAAGATTAGTATTGACATCGGTGAAGCAGAGCCGTTGGAACAAGTAGTTTTCAAGAATTTACCTAATGCATCCTTTCATTGTGGAAGGTCAGGGCACCAAATCAAAGAATGTCCGGTGAAGTAGAGATATTAACAAAATGGTGAAAAAGAGCCGAAGCAACTGATGATTTAACCTGGGGACACTAGATGACACAAAAAAGTAGAGATAGAATTGGTGAAGATAAAGGAGAATGGTTGGAAACAGAGAAGGTCAAGGAAACCCAACTTTTGACGTCAAGTACGGATGACTTCATTGAGGTAAAGCATAACAGCCGGAGTTCAAAAGGCCTACCGAAGGACTCGCCATCATCTTGGGTTGGTCAAAAAGATTTCAAAGCAAGTGACCGACTAGAAAAGGAAGTCAACCTCTTGGGCTACCCATGAGGATTGAGCTAAATTGAAGATTCTAGACAGACTCTAGATGAAGGGCTTACTAGTGTGCAATGCTGTGTAAAGCTCAACCTGGGCTGTGCTTATATAGCTTTTAGAAGGGGAGTCTGTATAGATAAATGCAGTCATGAGATACACAATAGTCGGCAAAATATACAATCCGACAATATCTCCACGACCAAAAGTCCTACCGTCTTGGCCCTACGGGCCGAGGGGATAGCCCCCTTGGACCTCGTAGAAGGGGGCAAGCCCCCCTCTGCACTCCCCCCATTAAGGTTCTATGGGGAAACAACGCGACACCACAGGGCCTTTATTTTCACCTTGAATGGCAACCCTATTGCCCGGAAGTTTGTGCCCTACCTAACCTAATTGCTAGGTTCACAAAGGTAATCTATAACCATCAACGGTCACACAAAGACCTCATCTAACATAGAAGTTAGGGTTCCACAAATGTCCGGGCTCTCATAATGGCTTCTCCTCATAATGGGTGCCTTACAACTTAGAGCACCATGGATCATTTGTGGTACATGAGGGTGGAGTATTGAGCATATCTAACATCTTCAACGTACATTCCTCCCTATGAAGACATGGGGTTAATGTTGTCAACCAGACACAAATTGTTTTGCATAGAGTTCACAAGGAGATCCAAAACATTAGGAGGATGAGAAGGCAGAGACTTTACAGAAGACTGCATGAGACTTTACAAAAGACTTCATCGGCTTGAGTTTGAAGACAACAAGGGCTTGCTCAAGGTCAGGAGTATACTCAGACGCAAAGAAAAAGCAAGAAGAAAACATGAAGTTGTACTTCAAGGATTGGTGTGTGTTGATGTATGAAACACCACAAGAAATGAATTAATGTGTAGAACACCTCTATGGTCACCATTAACTCATTGCCACTCCAAACTTTGAGAAATGATAGTCTAAACTGAGAACTTTGCTTCTATAGAAATTCCTAGTCATTGAAATAACATACCTTCAGTATTTTGCTAATTTCTCTTAGCACAAATATTATTTCTCCAAGATCTTTTGGTGGATGAAATAGGGCTTTCCAACAAGCTATTATTTGCAAGAAACGGATCTCTAGAACTCAAGTTATGGCCTTTACAAGATCACCCTGTATGACTTGCCAAAACTGAAAACTTTGCCTTCTTTAGTAATTCTGAGTGTCTAAAAATGAAAATTTGATGCCTAGCATCGAATTGCAACCAAAAGTCGATGTCAGGCATCGACTTTGAGCTTTTTCAACCACTTTTTCAGCACCAGAAATACCCCGTGAACACAAGACATGAGCAAGATCACTTTTATGTGGGAAGTCGATGCCAGACATCGACTTTATGTTGAAACTCGATGCCAGGCATCGAGTTGCTCCACAAACTTCATATTTTCAAAGAGATTTAGCAGTACATAAAACTCAGAGAATAAAACATAGACTTATCAGCACAAACTCGATGCCAGACATCGATTTGCTTGGAAAACTTCAACTCTTGAAATCATTTCACACAAGACAAACTCTGGAGATGGAAGAAGAAGACTTATACACATAAGTTTAATAAACTTTTTCCATAACTAAAAAGCTCACAAATGCACAGGTGCTTTTCTCACGCAGAGAAGCCGGACTATACTCAGTCATACAAAATGAGTACTAACTCACTTTCTCAGTGTCTTCCCTCATCGCGTGAGTTGATACAAACTAACTTATATAGATTTTCTCATTCTCGTGATTTTTAAAAAACTTCTAGAACTAAAGTGAACTAACTTTACAAATATAATACACTTGTGAATTTGTCCCTTCAAATAGGCATGTGGTTTTCTTCTAAAGCTTTGACCTTCAAATATAGTTCTAATTAGTGATTGTTTCTCCAACAGCTCCCCCTCAATCACTAATTGACATTCCCTATTTCTTCGTATCACCTTCTTTCTTTTACTTCTTCCATGCTTTTGAATCTTCTCGTCTTCACACCATCCAAGCTCTTTGTCATTATGTCTGCTATCTGATCTTTAGTAGAAATGTACTCCACTTCAATCTCCTTCTCCATTACCTTTTCTCTGAGAAAATGATACTGTATCTCTATGTGCTTTGTTCTTGCATGAAAAAGTGGATTTGCTGCAAGATAAAGTGAACTCATATTATCTCCATGTATTGTAGGTATACCTTGATCAATGCCCAAGCTTTTGAACAATGTGTGCATCCATATCACCTCCTTAGCTGCTTCCACAAGTCCTTTGTACTCAGCTTCAGTTGATGATAATGCTATTGTATGTTGTTTCTTTGAACACCAACTTATAAGCTTGTCATCAATGTATATCATGTAGCCATGAGTTGATCTTCTGTCATCCTAGTTTCCTTCCCAGTCTGAGTCACTATAGGCTCTCAACTTCAAATCTGATGAAAAAGGATAATATAATCCTTCCTTTATAGTTCCTTTGATATATCTAAGAACTCTTTGACCTGCAATCCAATGTGGGTCCTTGGACAATGCATGAATTGTGACAAAACTCCCACTGCATAACTAAGATCAGGTCTTGTTAGTGTAGCATAAATCAAACTACCCACAAGAGATTGATACTTCCTCATATCTTTGTATTCTGCACCATCATATTTACTGAGCTTGTGATTAACTTCAAGTGGAGTTGAAACTTCTCTGCAATTTTCCATATCAAACTTCTTCAATAGATTTAGAAGATACCTTTCTTGTGATACATATATGCCATGATATGTATAAGTGACTTGCATTCCAAGAAAGTATGATAACTTTCCTAGATCAGTGATCTTGAATTCTTTTTCAAGTAATCTCTTTACCTCCTTTATTCCTTCATCTGAAGTACCTGTGATTATAATGTCATCTACATAAATACAAATGTAGATTGTACCTTCGTCTGTTCTTTTGATGAGTAGACTTGGATCTGCTTTTGAACTTTGATATCCAAGATCATTAAGATACTTCACCAGTCTATAGTTCCATGCTCTAGGAGCTTGCTTCAATCCATACAATGCTCTTCTCAACCTGCAAACAAAATTTGGATACCTGGAATCTATAAACCCTTGAGGTTGTTCCATGTATACCTCATCTGATATGTATCCATTCAAGAATGCATTCTTTATATCTAGTTGACTCAAAATCCATCCTTTTGAAGCTGCAATAGCAATAATTGTCCTTATAGTTGACATCTTAGCTACAAGATTGAATGTCTCATCATAATCTATGCCATAAGTTTGGGCATAGCCTTTTACCACCAATCTAGCTTTGTATCTGGCTATACTTCCACCTGCAAGCTTCTTCACTTTATAAACCCATTTATTTCCAATTACTTTCTTACCATTTGGTTTAGGAACAAGTTCCCATGTCTTGTTCTCCTCCAGTGCATTGAATGCTTCCTTCATTGCTTCTTCCTATTGTTTCTTATCTTTTGCTTCATCATAATTCTGAGGTTCTTCATCATCTTTGACCATATATGCATAGTTCTTCTGAGTTATGTAAGAAGTATCATAAGAATACCTTTCTGGTTGTCTTCTTGTCCTACTTGACCTCCTTGGTTCACATTCTTCATATGTATCTGGATACACCTCTTAATCAAATATATGAGCTTCTTCATTCCTTCTTGTTAATCCACTTTTGGATGTACTTGCTTGCATATAGTCTTCATCTCCATTTACCTGCACAATTGATTTTCCTTTCTCACATCTTCTTACCTCTTCTTCAAACTCTTTAGCTGTATGACTTTGATCTGCATACCAACTTTTCTGTTCATCAAATGTAACATCTCTAGAAACAAGAAATTGTTTGGTTAGAGGATTCCACAACCTGTAATCCATCTGCTTTTCATCATAACCAATGAACACATATTTTTTTGCCTTTGGTTCAAGTTTATGTCTAAGTTGTGATGGCACATAAGCATATGCAATTGATCGAAACACTTTACAATGATCTAGTATTGGTTTCTTATCCCACCAAGCTTCATATGGAATCATTCCATTGAGAGCTGCACATGGTAATCTATTCACAAGATATGTAGCTGTATTTACAGCCTCAGCCCAAAGATAATTTGGACATTCTTCTCCTTTAGCATACCTCTAGCAAAGTCTACCAAAGTCCTGTTTCTCCTTTCTGCTACACCATTCTGTTGTGGTGTATACCTGCAGGTTATTTCTCTCTTAATACTTGCATTCCAAAGATAATCATTGAATTGTTGGGAGAAGTATTCTCCCCCTCCATCAGACCTTAGTCTTTTAAGATTTTGACCTGTGACTCTCTGTGCATATGCATGAGAATGCTTGAAGCTCCAAACACTTCTGATCTTTCCTTCAAAACATATAATGTTATCCATCTTGTAGCATCATCAATGAAAAGAACATAGTATCTTGAGCCACTGATAGATCCTTCTTTTGTTGGTCCCCATACATCTGTATGAATGAGCTCAAGTACTCCATAATGTTTAAATCCTTTCCTCTAAAACGGTAACCTGTGTGCTTTTCCCATCTGACATGCTTCACATTTATAAACCATATGTTGATTTTGCATATTTGGTCATCGTAGTACAAACTGATTAGCAACTATAGCTTTAATTCCTCTTTCATTGAAATGACTTAATCTCTAATGCCAGAGATCAAGTTCTGTAATCACTTCTTCACCATGTGTGAGCAAAGCTTGACCAATGTTCCCTTGTACTCTTAAAGTAAAGAGTCTACCTTCTTTTTTACCAGAGACAATTTGATTATATCCATTCTCTGGATCTTCAACAAATACTCCTTCATTTGTAAACCTGACTTGAAAACCTTTTTCAACTATCTGTCCCACACTAATCAAGTTTTTAGGTATTGTACGAACATACAAAACATTGGTTAGCAAATCTGCTCCACTCTTGCATTTCACTTTTCCAATTGAATGTATACTCTGTCTTGTATTATCACGTGTTTGAACACTATGACTAGAAATTCCTTTTTCCAATTTTGACATCAATTCTATGTTTCCTGACAAATGATTAGAACATCCAGAGTCAATGTAAAATACCTTTAGATGTTCTTTATCTGATGTACTGATTGAATTCATCATCAATGATGTATGACTTTCATTCTGTGTTTCATTTGCATAGTTGTAATAGGTGGTGTTGTAGGATTGATTCTGTTCCCAACTTCTTCCTCCACCTCAACCATAGCCTCCTCTTTGACTTTGTCTACCTCTTTGAAAATTACTTTGATATCTTCCACCTCCGCCTCTGCTATTGTTGTTTTGATTCTGGTTTGATCCTTGATTGTGCCAACAATCATGAGCCAAATGATTACTCAATCCACAGATCCAACAAATCTTCTTGTTGTTATTCTGATTACCTCTTCCTCTTCCAAAACCTCTTGCTCTTCCTCTGTTAGTGCCTTTACTTCTAGCATAGTAAACTTGAGAAGTTGATTCCTCTTCATCCTTTGCTTTACCTTTATCTCCTTTCTTCTTGTTCTTCATGTACATTGCAGAACTTTGTCCTTTATCTCCATCTTCCTTCAAGTCTTGCTCAAATGTGAGCATCAAACCAAGCAACTGGTTCAAATCTGGAACATAATGATTTAATGAAAGTTCTGTTGATAATACAAAAGGTTTCCACCTTTCATCTCCTCTCAAACCTGTAAGTAATTGAGCAATCAACCTGTGATCCTCAATATCTTCATCTATGGATCCAAGACTATCTGTAAGATCCTTCATCTTAGTGACATAATCACTTATACTTTGACTTGGCTTCTTCTTGTATGTTGTAAACTCTGACCGTAGACTTTCTTTCTGTGCTTTAGTAGTGCTTTGGAAATGATACTCCAATGCATTTCATATATCTTCAGATGATTCCAATCCTCTGATGTGTGGTTGCAAATGATCAGAGATTGTATTGTAGATGTAGGCTTTTGCACTTACATCCTTCTTCTGCCAATGCTTTAAAGCATCAAGTTCTTCTTTCTTTGGTCGGCTTTCATCTTCAAATATTGGCTTCTCTTCCTCACCTCTTACATATACCATGAGATCCTTACTCATAAGTAAGGCTTCCATTCTCATTACCCATGCGGGGTAATTATCTCTGTCTAGTTTGTCAATGGAGATATGATCTTCCATACTCCTTTCCTTCTGCTACAACCTTTGAGCTTAAAGGATAAAGAATAATACCTTGTGTCTTCACCTTTCAACCTTTAATGAAAAACTTTTCAAAACTTCTCGTACCTTTGTCGCCTTCTGCTCTTCAGGACCTTTTTGCTCTGATACCACTTGTTGATGTATGAAACACCATAAGAAATGAATTAATGTGACACTAGAACACCTCTATGGTCACCATTAACTCATTTCCACTCCAAACTTTGAGAAATGATAGTCTAAACTTAGAACTTTGCTTCTATAGAAATTCCTAGTCATTGAAATAACATACCTTCAGTATTTTGCTAATTTCTCTTAGCAAAAATATTATTTCTCCAAGATCTTTTGGTGGATGAAATAGGGCTTTCCAACAAGATATTATTTGCAAGAAACGGATCTCCATAACTCAAGTTATGGCCTTTATAAGATCACCCTGTATGACTTGCCAAAACTGAAAATTTTGCCTCTAGTAATTTTGAGTGTCTAAAAATGAAAATTCGATGCCTAGCATTGAATTGCAACCAAAAGTTGATGCATCGACTTTGAGCTTTTTCAACCACTTTTTCAGCACCAGAAATACCCCGTGAACACAAGACATGAGCAAGACCACTTTTATGTGGGAAGTCGATGCCAGGCATCGACTTTATGTTGAAACTCGATGCCAAGCATCGAGTTGCTCCACAAAATTCATATTTTCAAAGAGATTTAGCACTACATAAAACTCAGAGAATAAAACATAGACTTATCAGCACAAAATCGATGCCAGTCATCGATTTGCTTGAAAAACAACTCTTGAAATCATTTCACACAAGACAAACTCTGGAGATGGAAGAAGAAGACTTATACACATAAGTTTAATAAACTTTTTCCATAACTATGAAAGCTCACAAATGCACAGGTGCTTTTCTCACGCAGAGAAGCCGGACTATACTCAGTCATACAAAATGAGTACTAACTCACTTTCTCATTGTCTTCTCTCATCGCGTCAGTTGATACAAACTAACTTATATAGATTTTCTCATTCTCGTGATTTTTAAAAAACTTCTAGAACTAAAGTGAACTAACTTTACAAATATAATACACTTGTGAATTTGTCCCTTCACATAGGCATGTGGTTTTCTTCTAAAGCTTTGACCTTCAAATATATTTCTAATTAGTGATTGTTTCTCCAACAGCTCCCCCTCAATCACTAATTGACATTCCCTATTTCTTCGTATCACCTTCTTTCTTTTACTTCTGCCATGCTTTTGAATCTGCTGGTCTTCACACCATCGAAGCTCTTTGTCATTATGTCTGCTATCTGATCTTTAGTAGAAATGTACTCCACTTCAATCTCCTTCTCCATTACCTTTTCTCTGAGAAAATGATACTGTATCTCTATGTGCTTTGTTCTTGCATGAAAAAGTGGATTTGCTGCAAGATAAAGTGAACTCATATTATCTCTATGTATTATAGGTATACCTTGATCAATGCCCAAGCTTTTGAACAATGTGTGCATCCATATGACCCCCTTAGCTGCTTCCACGAGTCCTTTGTACTCAGCTTCAGTTGATGATAATGCTACTATATGTTGTTTCTTTGAAGACCAACTTAGAAGCTTATCACCAATGTATATCATGTAGCCATGAGTTGATCTTCTGTCATCCTAGTTACCTGCCCAGTCTAAGTCACTATAGGCTCTCAACTTCAAATCTGATGTAAAAGGATAATATAATCCTTCCTTTATAGTTCCTTTGATATATCTAAGAACTCTTTGACCTGCAATCCAATGTGGGTCCTTGGACAATGCATGAATTGTGACAAAACTTCCACTACATAACTAAGATCAGGTCTTGTTAGTGTAGCATAAATCAAACTACCCACAAGAGATTGATACTTCCTCATATCTTTGTATTCTGCACCATCATATTTACGAAGCTTGTGATTAACTTCAAGTGGAGTTGAAACTTCTCTGCAATTTTCCATATCAAACTTCTTTAATAGATTCAGAAGATACCTTTCTTGTGATACATATATGCCATGATCTGTATAAGTGACTTGCATTCCAAGAAAGTATGATAACTTTCCTAGATCACTGATCTTGAATTCTTTTTGAAGTAATGTCTTTACCTCCTTTATTCCTTCATTTGAAGTACCTGTGATTATAATGTCATCTACATAAATACAAATGTAGATTGTACCTTCCTCTATTCTTTTGATGAGTAGACTTGGATCTGCTTTTGAACTTTGATATCCAAGATCATTAAGATACTTCACCAGTCTATAGTTCCATGCTCTTGGAGCTTGCTTCAATGCATACAATGCTCTTCTCAACCTGCAAACAGAATTTGATACCTAGAATCTATAAACCCTTGAGGTTGTTCCATGTATACCTCATCTGATATGTATCCATTCAAGAATGCATTCTTTATATCTAGTTGACTCAAAATCCATCCTTTTGAAGCTGCAATAGCAATAATTGTCCTTATAGTTGACATCTTAGCTACACGATTGAATGTCTCATCATAATCTATGCCATAAGTTTGGGCATAGCCTTTCACCACCAATCTAGCTTTGTATCTGGCTATACTTCCATCTGCAAGCTTCTTCACTTTATAAACCCATTTATTTTCAATTACTTTCTTACCATTTGGTTGAGGAACAAGTTCCCATGTCTTGTTCTCCTCCAGTGCATTGAATTCTTCCTTCATTGCTTCTTCCCATTGTTTCTTACCGTTTGCTTCATCATAATTCTGAGGTTCTTCATCATCTTTGACCATATATGCATAGTTCTTCTGAGTTATGTAAGAAGTATCATAAGAATACCTTTCTGGTTGTCTTCTTGTCCTACTTGACCTCCTTGGTTCACATTCTTCATATGTATCTGGATACACCTCTTCATCAAATATAGGAGCTTCTTCATTCCTTCTTGTTAATCCACTTCTGGATGTACTTGCTTGAATATAGTCTTCATCTCCATTTACCTGCACAATTGATTTTCCTTTCTCACATCTTCTTACCTCTTCTTCAAACTCTTTAGCTGTATGACTTTGATCTGCATACCAACTTTTCTATTCATCAAATGTAACATCTCTAGAAACAAGAAATTGTTTTGTTAGAGGATTCCACAACCTGTAACCCATCTGCTTTTCATCATAACCAATGAACACATATTTTTCTGCCTTTGGTTCAAGTTTATGTCTATGTTGTGATGGCACATAAGCATATGCAATTGATCCAAACACTTTACAATGATCTAGTGTTGGTTTCTTACCCCACCAAGCTTCATATGGAGTCATATCATTGAGAGATGCACATGGTAATCTTTTCACAAGATATGTAGCTGTATTTACAGCCTCAACCCAAAGATAATTTGGACAATTCTTCTCCTTCAGCATAGCTCCAGCAAACTCTACCAAAGTCCTGTTTCTCCTTTCTGCTACACCATTTTGTTGTGGTGTATACCTGTAGGTTATTTCTCTCTTAATACTTGCATTCCAAAGATAATCATTGAACTCTTGGGAGAAGTATTCTCCCCCTCCATCAGACCTCAGTCTTTTAAGCTTTTGACCTGTGACTCTCTCTGCATATGCATGAAAATGCTTGAAAGCTCCAAACACTTTTGATCTTTCCTTCAAAACATATAATGTTATCCATCTTGTAGCATCATCAATGAAAAGAACATAGTACCTTGAGCCACTGATAGATCCTTCTTTTGTTGGTCCCCATACATCTGTATGAATGAGCTCAAGTACTCCATCATGTTTGAATCCTTTCCTCTAAAATGGTAACCTGTGTGCTTTTCCCATCTGACATGCTTCACATTTATAAACCATATGTTGATTCTGCACATTTGGTAATCGTAGTACAGACTGATTAGCAACCATAGCTTTAATTCCTCTTTCATTGAAATGACCTAATCTCTTATGCCAGAGATCAAGTTCTGTAATCACTCATTCACCATGTTTGAACAAAGCTTGACCAATGTTCCCTTGTACTCTTAAAGTAAAGAGTCTACCTTCTTTCTTACCAGAGACAATCTGAGTATATCCATTCTCTGGATCTTCAACAAATACTCCTTCATTTGTAAACCTGACTTGAAAACCTTTTTCAACTATCTGTCCCACACTAATCAAGTTTTTAGGTATTGTAGGAACATACAAAACATTGGTTAGAAAATCTGCTCCACTCTTGCATTTCAGTTTTCCAATTGAATGTATACTATGTCTTGTATTATCACCTATTTGAACTCTATGACTAGAAATTCCTTTTTCCAATTCTGACATCAATTCTATGTTTCTTGACAAATGATTAGAACATCCAGAGTCAATGTAAAACACCTTTAGATCTTCTTTATCTGATGTACTGATTGAATTCATCATCAATGATGTATGACTTTCATTCTGTGTATCATTTGCATAGTTGTAGTGGGGTACTTTGATACACCCTTAAAATAATGTATTTTTTTTGTTTTGCTTTTCAAGATGCAGAAGCCAAGCACAAGGCAAGTTACCTCGATTTCGAAGAAAAGGAGAAGGAGAAGAAGCGAAGAGCAAGAAATTGGAAGGGGGATCCAGCTCATGAAGTTGCCTAAATTCCTATTTCACCCATTTTCCCAAGTTGCCTATTTTCCCATTTCACCTATTTTCCCAAGTTGTCCGATTCCCATTTCACCTATTTTCCCAAGTTTATTAAATTCCCATTTCACCTATTTTCCCAAGTTGCCTATTTTCCCATTACACCTATTTTCCCAAATTGTCTAATTCCCATTTCACCTCTTTTCCCAAGTTTCCTAAATTCCCATTTCACCTATTTTCCCAAGTTGTCTAAATTCCCATTTCACCTATTTTCCCAAGTCGTCTAATTCTCCCAGTTGTCTAATTTTCCTAAGTTGTCCAATTAGTCGATTTTCCCAAGTTGACCAAATACTCGATTTTTTTAGCCAAACCTCTAAGTTCTAATTTTCCTAAGTTGACCAAATAGTCGATTTTTTTAGTCAAATTTTACAAGTTAGTCGACTTACTCAAGAGTTCACCAATTTTATGAAGTTAGTCTACTTACTTCAAAAGTAGTCTAATTTTTAAGAAAAGGGTGTACTTTTGATTTAGTCTACTTTTTCACTTGAAAAAGCGACTAAATTTCCTAGATCTCCATATAGTCTAAATTTTCAGCATGGACGGTGGAGGGTGGACGAATACAAAAATTTGGAAGATAGTGACGGCGCAGGAAAAGTGGACCAAGAAGGAAGCTTCCAGAGTACCAAAATTGTCAAACGTGTCAGATGGTCTCTGCCAAAGAAGAAACTAATTTTGTCCCCTTTTGCTATCCTTCACTTTCAGAAAAACTATATAAGTAGACCTCTTCATCATCAAAAGAGGGGAGAAGAGGGAAGACAAGCTCAGAGAGACTTGAGGAAGGAATGCAGAGCTGAAGCTTTGCCTTCTTTTGTGTGTGTAGAGCTCTTAGCTTACCACTAGTGCTCCACTTGGTAGATTTGGAATCAGCTAGCTTGACACTCTAAGTGAGCAGTGGGCAAGCAGTGATTGGCCAATCTTCTTTTGGGAAGCTAGTTGGAAGACTAGAGACTTGAGCATGTATGTTTAGAATCGAAGTCCAGCATTGAGAATACAGGTGTATGCTTATGTCTCCTAATCCCCTTTTGAGTTGTTTGTACTCTTAATTTCAACTTCTTTCTCTTATTTCATTGTGTCATTGTAGATGCTATTTTTCTTCCCCATTGAGTCTTCAAATTGCAACCCACAGTGCATATTGCACTTAAGAGGACACACCACATAGAGCATATAGATCAAGAAATTGATCTACAGGTGCTCATTTTGGCACGCCCGGTGGGACCTTGGTTGCAATTTGAACTTTTTAAAAGTTCAGCCTTTAGAAGTATCGAGTTCATGAAGAGTGTTAGAGCGATAGTCTATGACTCATACTCGCTCCAGTCATAAGGAAGGATCCCTTAGTCCCGTAAAGACTCCCATAAAGAGTTATCAACGGAAAAGATTACACTACATCCCTCCTAGAGCTCCACCACTTCCATTTCCATTTCCTGACGCATCATCGTCGGGAGGCATCTCGGATCGGCACTCAACGCCTCCAACGGACATGGCAGCGATGGGGGACGACTTGACTAACTTGCTCTCTCGGATCAACATCAAATTTCCTTCCTTCAAGGCAGCTCCTCATGAGGACACGGATGATCACGTCAGGAGGTTTCTTTCCCTATGTAAGAGTAGGGGTTTACATAAGCGAGAAGATGCCTTCCTTGCTTTGTTTCCGGCCACTCTTGAAGGGCTCGCGGATCGATGGTACAATCAACATGATGAAGCATACTTCACCACCTAGGCTGCCCTCAAAACTGCCTTCACTACTACGTTTACCCCAGGTAACTCCACAGAACGCATTCTTGATCAATTGGAAAATCTGAAACTACAAAAAGGAGAGGCATTCTCTGAATTAATGACCAGAGTGAAGTCATTAGTTTCTCGTCTTCCTCACAATCCTGGGGATTTTCTAGTCAAGAAATGGGTAGAGAGGGCTCTGCCAAAAACTTCTCAGCAAAAGCTTAGAGAGTTGCTACAAGCTGATGCATCATTGGAGGAATTCGAAGCTGCAGCCTCAAGGATTGAAGGAGCAAGAGTCCAGTTCAAAGATCATGAAGGTACGGATGAATTTACAAGTGATCCTCTTGCACAACTAAGAAGAGAGTTAGAAGCCTTGAAGTTACAAAAGACCTTGCAAGAGGAAAAAGTTGCTTGGCAAGGAAGGGACGAAGCGCTAGCTCTACTACGACAAGAATTGGAGGAGCTTAGAACGCAAAAAGAGGTAAAAACATCGATTTGGTGCACCTTATGTAAGAAATCAGGACATTCTTCTCAAGATTGTTTGGAGAGGTTGGTGTGTCAATTTTGTGGAAAACCAAGACATGAAGCAAGGGATTGCTATTTTCTCAAGGGGATGCAAGCGACTTGGGCGTCACCAAGTGTATCCGTACATCAACCCCTATTACCAACTCCAAGATTTCAAGTCGAAAGCATGTATACCATTCCTCAGGTAAACCCCTCTAACGAACGAAAACCTCCATTTAGAAGACCAGCTCGTCCTATCATGTGCTACAGATGTGGGGAATATGGGCATTTCAAGGAAAATGCTCCCTCCCAGAAGGGTCTCCACCATGCAAGTTTTGCCCGGATACAATGGATCATTATTCGAAGGACTGTCCGAAGCAGAAGGCTTCTACAAGCGGATCAGCTCCATCCTACCAAGTCAATGTTATCTCTCTCGATAAGGGAAAGCAACCAGCAATTCATTCAAGTAAGAGAGAAGAAAGAATCACTCTTAAATATCCAGGTACCCAATTTTCTCCTGTACACTCACAGTAGCACTTATTTGAAAAAGAGGACCCAAATGGGTGTGATGCCCCTAGGGAATATGGACGATTTGTTTCACATAAAAAAGTTGACTCATTCTTTAAAAATGGTAAAGTTCAGCAAGTCGACTTAAAAAAAGAGCAAATGACTACAAAATTTGACCAATTTTGTAAAGTTCAGCAAGTCGACTTAAAAGAGGAGCAAGTGGCTAAAAAATTTGACCAATTTTGTAAAAATGACCACGTTCACAAAGTAGACCAATTTTTGGAAAATGGTCAACTTGAAGTTGCCCAAACTTTTAAAAATAATCTACTTAAAAAAGGTCAAATTTTTGAAGTCGACTTATTTTCCCAGGATGACTCAATTCAGGAAAATAGACTATTTTTTGAAATCGACTCTTTTGCCCAGATTCATGCCACTCCATTAAGTGATCTTGGTCAACTTCATGGAGATGTTTCCCTGCACAATCATGGTCCAGAAACAGAAACCCCAAGCTATGCTCCAGAGTTAGAACCTGATTCACAACTGAGAGAAGAAGGAAATCAAGAACTCAATGCAAGCCCATCCTTCAGCTCAAGTCCAGAAGCTAGAGTGGTGGCGTTGCACGAAATGGATCAAGAACAAGGAGTGCAGACTAGAGCCCAGAAAAAGAAAGCAGAAGCAAGGGTCCTCCAAGAAAAAGACTCAGGTACAAAAAATTATAAAATTTTGCAAGAAATAGACAAAGTTTTTGAAGAAACGATGAGGGAACTCCATTCAGGTAACGAGCCTCCTCTACCTTCGCCAATACCATCCATCATCAAGATGGAAGAAATATTAAAGAACACCTTCCAGCAGGTATCATTGTATGATCTATTAAGAATGGATGGATTTAGAAGTGATGTTATAGGGATCATAGAGACATTTTCTCCTCCGACAATGCTTGCAATAAGTGGTGGGCACACTCCAACGAACCTGGTGAAAGCTTTGATTTCCAAGAACTTCACAAAGGTATCAACCAACTCTCTAACCGACTTCAGGAGTCCATGTCTATCAGTCACTATATATGGAGTAACTATAAATGGAGTAATAATCGATGGAGGTTCAGGCATAAATCTCATGCTAGATTTTACCCTCAAATCACTTGGACTCCAACTTTCAGGTGAAGCAAAGTTCACAATAACCTTGGCTGACCAGAGTCGAGTTAAACCTCTTGGTATTGTAGAAAAGGTACCGGTAGAGATGGGCGGGCTGACATTCTTTCTAGATTTTGTGGTGTTAAATTTACCGCAGGTCAATGGAGGCTTTCCTTTACTCATAGGGAGGCCATGGCTAAGGCACATCCAAGCCATGCATGATTGGGGCAATGACACTATTTTAGTTAACTTGCTAGGGAAAGTACAGAAACAAGTACACTTAGATCCGAAAGGATCACATGGAGGTAATGCTCATTCTTTCACTATTCTCGAAGAACAATACATTCCTATCGCGGAAGCATGTAATGAAATTGAAATTGGAATGGATGGAAGCCTTTCCATGTTATGGCATATCTATTTGTGAAGGAGACTTTGAACAGGTAGAAACTCTTGGGCTGGGAGAACCCGTCATGGACTTGAGGAGAGGAAAGAAAGGAGTCTCGAAGGATTTGACCCAAGGAAAGGAGAAAAGAGCTTCAATAGACGACTTACCGATACCATCTGACATACCGTGGATGAAAGAGCTTTCACCTTCATGGATGCAAGAAAAGGAATCCAAAAGCAACATAGAGGAATCGCCGGCCTATCCACAATGTATTTTTGAAGACCAAAACGAAGAATCAGCCATGACCTCTCAACCTGTAAGACAAGTCAATCTTGGAACCGAGGAGCATTCACAACCAATCTTACTCGCAACATGGCTTTGGGATCATCCGTCCTTGCTCCATCAGGTAAGCACTTTCATGCAAAACTTCAAGGATGTGTTTGCATGGAGTTACCATGACTTAGAAGGAATTCCGGTTCATCTTGGAGAGCATTCTATTCCATTGATTCATGATGCTAAGCCAGTAAGAGGAAGGATTTATCGACTTAATCCAAAGTATGCAGAAGCGGTCAAAAAAGAAATAGAAAAGCTAGAGGATGCGAGGATCATTGTTCCAGTGGAGCATTCTGAATGGTTATCATCAATGGTAATACTCCAAAAGAAGCAATCCAACAAGATATGCGTTTGTGTCGATTTTCGGGCTCTCAACAAGGTTACATTCCCGGTGGGTTTCCAACCCCAATTTCAAAACAAGTTCTGGAAGACGTGGCTGGTCATGTTTTATACAGTTTCATGGATGGATTTAGCGGATACAACCAAGTGTTCATCCATCCAAAGGACCAAGCTAAAACTGCATTTGTAACTTCATGGGGTACATATGTATACACTAAGATGGCTTTTGGATTATGCAATGCTCCTGCCTCTTTCAATCGAGTGGTTTACTCAATCTTCCGATCGTTGTTGCCAAAATTCTTGAGAATCTTTATGGACGACTTCTCCACCTTTTCAGGCACTGGATGTTCTACTCCAGTAGAAAACTTCACTGATCATCTTTGTCAATTGGAACAGGTTTTTAGTGCTTGCAGAGAAGCCGAATTGAAACTCAATCCAAACAACTGTTGGGTCACGTAGTCTCACCAAAAGTCGATTTCTCTTCGAAGTTGATTTCTCTTGGAAAGGGCTTAAGTTAGATTTCCTCATTTTTTTGGTCAAGTTGTTAGGTCATTTTTTTTTTCAATAAAAAAGTCGATTTTTTGTGTTAGGTCGATTCTTAAAGTTCATTTAGAAAAAAAAAAGTCGAAATTTTTTTGGTCGATTTTTTCAAATCCATAAAAAAAAAAGTCGATTTTTTATCAAGGAAAAGTCGATTATGTTTTTTATAAAATAGGTCGATTTTTTAGTTCCAAAAAAAAAAGGTCGATTTTTTTTAGGCCGAATTTTTAAAGAAAGGTCGAATTTTTTCAACAAAAAAAAAAGTCGAATTTTTAGGTTGGATTTTTCTCAAAGAAAGGTCGATTAAAAAAAAAAAGTCGATTTATTTTTTAGGTCGATTTTTGTAAGAGAGGTCGATTTTTTTACTTCATGAAAAAAAAAGTCGATTTGTGGTCAAGTAGGTCAATTTCTTTTTAACTCTAAAAAGTCAAATTTTTTTTGGATTAAAGTAGGTCGAATTTTTTTTTGGTCATTAAGGCGATTTTTTGCCTAAGTCGATTTTTTTTCACAAGTGCCTGCCCAAGTCGACTTTTCCTCATAAGTTAGTAAGTTAGTGCTTTGGAAAAAACCATCCGTCAATTTTCTTCATCAATGAATTGAAGAAGCACTGATGCTACTCATCTGCTCATCCATCATATCCAGTCACCTGCTGCTGCTGATCCCACTAGTAAGAGTCCTTGCGATCTAGAACCGGATCAGCACTTTAGAGTTTTTGCCATCCAAAATCAGATGAAGCAGAGAAGCAACTGTAAATAAGCAGCACGGCTGCATCAACAGGCAATTTTTTGCCCCTTTTGATGAGCAGTCCACTAAAAAAGAAATTGACCTTGATTTGTTTCCAGCTGAAAATTGACCTGAACAAATGAGCAGCAGCAGCAAGAGTTCATGTTCTTCCTTCTTAAAAAGTTTCATCTTATGCAAGTGTGAAAATCTATGAACCTACAAGGATAGGAAGGATACCTCAACTCACCAGCAGGTCACATGCCAACTTGAAAAGAAAAAAAGTAAAAAAAAAAAAAGAAAAGAGTATTATTTTTCTCCGAGGACGGAGAATGTCTAAGTGGTGGGCAACCTATAGCGGGGTACTTTGATACACCCTTAAAATAATGTATTTTTTTTGTTTTGCTTTTCAAGATGCAGAAGCCAAGCATAAGGCAAGTTACCTCGATTTCGAAGAAAAGGAGAAGGAGAAGAAGCGAAGAGCAAGAAATTGGAAGGGGGATCCAGCTCATGAAGTTGCCTAAATTCCTATTTCACCCATTTTCCCAAGTTGCCTATTTTCCCATTTCACCTATTTTCCCAAGTTGTCCAATTCCCATTTTACCTATTTTCCCAAGTTGACTAAATTCCCATTTCACCTATTTTCCCAAGTTGCCTATTTTCCCATTACACCTATTTTCCCAAATTGTCTAATTCCCATTTCACCTCCTTTCCCAAGTTGCCTAAATTCCCATTTCACCTTTTTTCCCAAGTTGTCTAAATTCCCATTTCACCTATTTTCCCAAGTCGTCTAATTCTCCCAGTTGTCTAATTTTCCTAAGTTGTCCAATTAGTCGATTTTCCTAAGTTGTCCAATTAGTCGATTTTCCCAAGTTGACCAAATACTCGATTTTTTAGCCAAATCTCTTAAGTTCTAATTTTCCTAAGTTGACCAAATAGTCGATTTTTTTAGTCAAATTTTACAAGTTAGTCGACTTACTCAAAAGTTCACCAATTTTATGAAGTTAGTCTACTTACTTCAAAAGTAGTCTAATTTTTAAGAAAAGGGTGTACTTTTGATTTAGTCTACTTTTTCACTTGAAAAAGCGACTAAATTTCCTAGATCTCCATATAGTCTAAATTTTTCAGCCTCTTGCACGCGGAGAACTCATGGACGGTGGACGGCGCCGAATACAAAAATTTGGAAGATAGTGACGACGCAAGAAAAGTGGACCAAGAAGGAAGCTTCTAGAGTACAAAAATTGTCAAACATGTCAGATGCTCTCTGCCAAAGAAGAAACTAATTTTGTCCCCTTTTGCTATCCTTCACTTTCAGAAAAACTATATAAGTAGACCTCTTCATCATCAAAAGAGGGGAGAAGAGGGAAGACAAGCTCAGAGAGAAGCTCAGAGAGACTTGAGGAAGGAATGCAGAGCTGAAGCTTTGCCTTCTTTTGTGTGTGTAGAACTCTTAGCTTACCACTAGTGCTCCACTTGGTAGATTTGGAATCAGCTAGCTTGGCACTCTGAGTGAGCAGTGGGCAAGCAGTGATTGGCCAATCTTCTTTTGGGAAGCTAGTTGGAAGACTAGAGACTTGAGCATGTATGTTTAGAATCGAAGTCAAGCATTGAGAATACAGGTGTATGCTTACGTCTCCTAATCCCCTTTTGAGCTGTTTGTACTCTTAATTTCAGCTTCTTTCTCTTATTTCATTGTGTCATTGTATATGCTATTTTTCTTCCCCATTGAGTCTTCAAATTGCAACCCACAGTGCATATTGCACTTAAGAGGACACACCACATAGAGCATATAGATCAAGAAATTGATCTACAATAGTTGTAATAGGTGGTGTTGTAGGATTGATTCTGTCCCCAACTTCTTCCTCCACCTCAACCATAGCCTCCTCTTTGACTTTGTCTACCTCTTTGAAAATTACTTTGATATCTTCCACCTCGGCCTCTTCTATTGTTGTTTTGATTCTGGTTTGATCCTTGATTGTGCCAACAATCATGAGCCAAATGATTACTCAATCCACAGATCCAACAAGTCTTGTTGTTGTTATTCTGAATACCTCTTCCTCTTCCAAAACCTCTTGCTCTTCCTCTGCTAGTGCCTTTACCTCTAGCATAGTAAACTTGAGAAGTTGATTCCTCTTCATCCTTTGCTTTACCTTTATCTCCTTTCTTCTTGTTCTTCATGTACATTGCAGAACTTTGTCCTTTATCTCCATCTCCCTTCAAGTCTTGCTCAAATGTGAGCATCAAACCAAGCAACTGGTTCAAATCTGGAACATAATGATTTAATGAAAGTTCTGTTGATAATACAAAAGGTTTCCACCTTTCATCTCCTCTCAAACCTGTAAGTAATTGAGCAATCAACCTGTGATCCTCAATATCTTCATCTATGGATCCAAGACTATATGTAAGATCCTTCATCTTAGTGACATAATCACTAATACTTTGACTTGGCTTCTTCTTGAATGTTGTAAACTCTGACCATAGACTTGCTTTCCGTGGTTTAGTAGTGCTTTGGAAATGATACTCCAATGCATTCCATATATCTTCAGATGATTCCAATCCTCTAATGTGTGGTAGCAAATGATCAGAGATTGTATTGTAGATGTAGGCTTTTGCACTTGCATCCTTCCTTTGCCAATGCTTTAAAGCATCAAGTTCTTCTTTCTTTGGTCGGCTTTCATCTTCAAATATTGGCTTCTCTTCCTCACCTCTTACATATACCATGAGATCCTTACTCATAAGTAAGGCTTCCATTCTCATTACCCATGCGGGGTAATTATCTCTGTCCAGTTTGTCAATGGAGATATGATCTGCCATACTCCTTTCCTTCTGCTACAACCTTTGAGCTTAAAGGATAAAGAATAATACCTTTTGGAGTTCTTTTTGTGTATGAGGATACTTTTGAAGTAACTTTTTGATGCCTTGTGTCTTCAAATGATTCACCTTTCAACCTTTAATGAAAAACTTTTCAAAACTTCTCGGTCCTTTGTCGGCTTCTGCTCTTTAGGACCTTTCTGCTTTGATACCACTTGTTGATGCATGAAACACCACAAGAAATGAATTAATGTGACACTAGAACACCTCTATGGTCACCACTAACTCATTGCCACTCCAAACTTTGAGAAATGATAGTCTAAACTAAGAACTTTGCTTCTATAGAAATTCCTAGTCATTGAAATAACATACCTTCAGTATTTTGCTAATTTCTCTTAGCACAAATATTATTTCTCCAAGATCTTTTGGCGGATGAAATAGGGCTTTCCAACAAGCTATTATCTTCAAGAAACGGATCTCTAGAACTCAAGTTATGGCCTTTACAAGATCACCTTCTATGACTTGCCAAAACTGAAAATTTTGCCTCCTTTAGTAATTTTGAGTGTCTAAAAATGAAAATTCGATGCCTAACATCGACTTGCAACCAAAAGTCGATGCCAGGCATCGACTTTGAGCTTTTTCAACCACTTTTTCAGCGCCAGAAATACCCCGTGAACACAAGACATGATCAAGACCACTTTTATGTGGGAAGTCGATGCCAGGCATCGACTCTATGTTGAAACTCGATGCCAGGCATCGAGTTGCTCCACAAACTTCATATTTTCAAAGAGATTTAGCAGTACATAAAACTCAGAGAATAAAACATAGACTTATCAGCACAAACTCGATGCTAGGCATCGACTTGCTTGGAAAATTTCAACTCTTGAAATCATTTCACACAAGAAAAACTCTGGAGATGGAAGAAGAAGACTTATACACAGAAGTTTGATAAACTTATCCATAACTATGAAAGCTCACAAATGCACAGGTGCTTTCTCACGCAGAGAAGCCCGACTATACTCAGTCATACAAAATGAGTACTAACTCACTTTCTCATTGTCTTCCCTCATCGCGTCAGTTGATACAAACTAACTTATATAGATTTTCTCATTCTCGTGATTTTTAAAAAACTTCTAGAACTAAAGTGAACTAACTTTACAAATATAATACACTTGTGAATTTGTCCCTTCACATAGGCATGTGGTTTTCTTCTAAAGCTTTGACCTTCAAATATATTTCTAATTAGTGATTGTTTCTCCAACAGCTCCCCCTCAATCACTAATTGACATTCCTTCTTTCTTCGTATCACCTTCTTTCTTTTACCCCTGCCATGCTTTTGAATCTGCTGGTCTTCACACCATCAAAGCTCTTTGTCATTATGTGTGCTATCTGATCTCTAGTAGAAATGTACTCCACTTCAATCTCCTTCTCCATTACCTTTTCTCTGAGAAAATGATACTGTATCTCTATGTGCTTTGTTTTGCATGAAAAACTGGATTTGCTGCAAGATAAAGTAAACTCAAATTATCTCCATGTATTGTAGGTATACCTTGATCAATGCCCAAGCTTTTGAACAATGTGTGCATCCATATGACCTCCTTAGCTGCTTCCACAAGTCCTTTGTACTCAGCTTCAGTTGATGATAATGCTACTGTATGTTGTTTCTTTGAACACCAACTTAGAAGCTTATCACCAATGTATATCATGTAGCCATGAGTTGATCTTCTATCATCTTGGTTACCTGCCGAGTCTGAGTCACTATAGGCTCTCAACTTCAAATCTGATGTAAAAGGATAATATAATCCTTCCTTTATAGTTCCTTTGATATATCTAAGAACTCTTTGACCTTCAATCCAATGTGGGTCCTTGGACAATGCATGAATTGTGACCAAACTCCCAGTGCATAACTAAGATCAGGTCTTGTTAGTGTAGCATAAATCAAACTCCCCACAAGAGATTGATACTTCCTCATATCTTTGTATTCTACACCATCATATTTACTGAGCTTGTGATTAACTTCAAGTGGAGTTGAAACTTCTCTGCAATTTTCCATATCAAACTTCTTCACTAGATTCAGAAGATACCTTTCTTGTGATACATATATGCCATGATCTGTATAAGTGACTTGCATTCCAAGAAAGTATGATAACTTTCCTAGATCACTGATCTTGAATTCTTTTTCAAGTAATCTCTTTACCTCCTTTATTCCTTCATCTGAAGTACCTGTGATTATAATGTCATCTACATAAATACAAATGTAGATTGTACCTTCCTCTGTTCTTTTGATGAGACGACTAGGATCTGCTTTTGAACTTTGATATCCAAGGTCATTAAGATACTTCACCAGTCTATAGTTCCATGCTCTTGGAGCTTTCTTCAATCCATACAATGATCTTCTCAACCTGCAAACAAAATTTGGATACCTGGAATCTATAAACCCTTGAGGTTGTTCCATGTATACCTCATCTCATATGTATCCATTCAAGAATGCATTCTTTATATCTAGTTGACTCAAAATCCATCCTGTTGAAGTTGCAATAACAATAATTGTCCTTATAGTTGACATCTTAGCTACATGATTGAATGTCTCATCATAATGTATGCCATAAGTTTGGGCATAGCCTTTCACCACCAATCTAGCTTTGTATCTGGCTATACTTCCATCTGCAAGCTTCTTCACTTAACCCACCAAGCTTCATATGGAGTCATTCCATTGAGAGTTGCACATGGTAATCTATTCACAAGATATGTAGCTGTATTTACAACCTCAGCCCAAAGATAATTTGGACAATTCTTCTCCTTCAGCATAGCTCTAGCAAACTCTACCAAAGTCCTGTTTCTCCTTTCTGCTACACGATTTTGTTGTGGTGTATACCTGCAGGTTATTTCTCTCTTAATACTTGCATTCCAAAGATAATCATTGAACTCTTGGGAGAAGTATTCTCCCCTCCATCAGACCTCAATCTTTTAAGCTTTTGACCTGTGACTCTCTCTGCATATGCATGAAAATGCTTGAAAGCTCCAAACACTTCTGATCTTTCCTTCAAAACATATAATGTTATCCATCTTGTAGCATCATCAATGAAAAGAACATAGTACCTTGAGCCACTGATAGATCCTTCTTTTGATGGTCCCCATACATCTGTATGAATGAGCTCAAGTACTCCATCATGTTTGAATCCTTTCCTCTAAAATGCTAACCTGTGTGCTTTTCCCATCTGACATGCTTCACATTTATAAACCATATGTTGATTCTGCACATTTGGTAATCGTAGTACAAACTGATTAGCAACCATAGCTTTAATTCCTCTTTTATTGAAATGACCTAATCTCTTATGCGAGAGATCAAGTTCTGTAATCACTTCTTCACCATGTGTGAGCAAAGATTGACCAATGTTCCCTTGTACTCTTAAAGTAAAGAGTCTACCTTCTTTCTTACCAGAGACAATCGGATTATATCTATTCTTTGGATCTTCAACAAATACTCCTTCATTTGTAAGCCTGACTTGAAAACCTTTTTCAACTATCTGTCCCACACTAATCAAGTTTTTAGGTATTGTGGGAACATACAAAACATTGGTTAGCAAATCTGCTCCACTCTTGCATTTCACTTTTCCAATTGAATGTATACTATGTCTTGTATTATCACCTGTTTGAACACTATGACTAGAAATTCCTTTTTCCAATTCTGACATCAATTCTATGTTTCCTGACAAATGATTAGAACATCCAGAGTCAATGTAAAATACCTTTAGATCTTCTTTATCTGATGTACTGATTGAATTCATCATCAATGATGTATGACTTTCATTCTGTGTGTCATTTGCATAGTTGTAATAGGTGGTGTTGTAGGATTGATTCTGTCCCAAACTTCTTCCTCCACCTCTACCATAGCCTCCTCTTTGACTTTGTCTACCTCTTTGAAAATTACTTTGATATCTTCCACCTCGGCCTCTGCTATTGTTGTTTTGATTCTGGTTTGATCCTTGACTGTGCCAACAGCCATGAGCCAAATGATTACTCAATCCACTGATCCAACAAGTCTTCTTGTTGTTATTCTGATTACCTCTTCCTCTTCCAAAACCTATTGCTCTTCCTCTGCTAGTGCGTTTACCTCTAGCATAGTAAACTTGAGAAGTTGATTTTCTTCATCCTTTGCTTTACCTTTATCTCCTATTTTTCAACCACTTTTTCAGTGCCAGAAATACCCCGTGAACACAAGACATGAGCAAGACCACTTTTATGTGGGAATTCGATGCCAAGCATCGACTTTATGTTGAAACTCGATGCCAGGCATCGACTTTATGTTGAAACTCGATGCCAGGCATCGACTTTATGTTGAAACTCGATGCCAGGCATCGAGTTGCTCCACAAACTTCATATTTTCAAAGAGATTTAGTAGTACATAAAAATCAGAGAATAAAACATAGACTTATTAGCAAAAACTCGATGCCAGGCTCGACTTGCTTGGAAAACTTCAACTCTTGAAATAATTTCACACAAGACAAACTCTCAAGATGGAAGAAGAAGACCTTTACACAGAATTTTAATAAACGTTTTCCATAACTACGAAAGCTCACAAATGCACATGTGCTTTCTCACGCAGAGAAGCCCGACTATACTCAGTCATACAAAATGAGTACTAACTCACTTTCTCATTGTCTTCCCTCATCGCGTCAGTTGATACAAACTAACTTATATAGATTTTCTCATTCTCATGATTTCTAAAAAATTTCTAGAACTAAAGTGAACTAACTTTACAAATATAATACACTTGTGAATTTCTCCCTTCACATAGGCATGTGGTTTTCTTCTAAAGCTTTGACCTTCAAATATATTTCCAATTAGTGATTGTTTCTCCAACAGTGTGCAAGCAAGGTTGACAAAATGACTAAAGAGATGTGAAGACTCCTTAATAAAAAACAAAGGAATCTCTTCCTCGCATGATCAACAATGGAAGAGTTGAGTGCACTTTGGGTGTTGAAAACAATGAGTCCATCATCAATCACTTCCACCAATTGCTTGGGGTTTTGATTGGTCTCTCTCTGTCTAGGAGGGATTGCATGACCAACATCTCGAGAGTTAGATGTAGGAAGATTTCTCCTAATGTTGTGGAGGTGCTCAATTCTCCCATCTCTAGATAGGAAATTCTTGAAGTTATTGAGTCCTTTCCTAAAGCTAAAAGCCCCATGATCGACACCCTTATTGATGAGTTTTTCAAGATGTTTAAAGGCGTTCTTGCTGGCCCTTTTTGTTGTCTTTGGTATGATGTGACTAGATTTGAGGCACTCCCCAAGTGCTCGAATGAAGGATTCATAAAACTTATTTACAAGGAAGACTGCAAGAATAGAATAAATATTCGGAGGCCCATCACTATGCTTCATACTGGATACAAAATTTTGCCAAGGTTCTTGCCAATTGCATTGGGGACCATCTTTGCTCTTGGATCAATGAGGATTAGAAAGGAGTCATCAAAAGGAGATCCATTCTTGAAGCAATCATCGACATTTGGGAAGGCATGGAGTATGCTAAAGAGTCAACCCAAGGCATTCTCTTCCTCAAGATTGATTTTGACAAAGCTTATGATAGATTGGAATGAGATTTTATTCTTCTATTCCTCAAGGACCTCGGTTGCAACCCCAAGTTTTTCAAAATGGTTTCCATGCTCATGAGAAATGCATATGCTTAGATCAATATTAATGGTATCCTCTCACTATCTTTCTTTCTTAAGTGATCTATCAGACCAGGATGTCTACTAGCCTCACTGCTATTTTCTATTGTCTTTGATGGGCTCAGATGCCTTGTTAACAGCCAAGCTCGATCTGAATGATCCTTAGACTCTTTGAAGATGACACTAACATGTTTTTCCATAATGATCCTAATTGCGTCTCACGCTTTTGGAAGTGCCTTGATATTTTTTGTGAGGCCTCTGGATCTAGCTTCAACCTTTCCAAGACTGCGTACAAGTCCTCCAAGGGGCCTCCTTTATATTTCTCTAGATGCAAGGATGTTGGGAGCTTATAAGTGGGCATTTTTTTGACTGCTTAGCATCCCATTAGGTTTTGGTATTTCCATGGGGCAACAATGGGAATGGGTTCTTGGCAAGATGGACTACAAGTTGTAGTATTGGAAGGGCATGCAACTCAATGTGGCAAGTCGGGTGATGTTGGTCAATACTATATTTTCTTTGTCATATACTTCTTGGCATGTTTGAGGCCGAACATCAAGGAGCTTATGAAGTTGACTAGGATTTGTAGAAACTTCCCATGGATGGGGGATCCCAGCAAAAGAGGTGTTTCAAAGATCAAATGGGAAATATGCTCTAGCCTGAAGGATTTGGGTGGTCTAGGAATCTTGGATGTGAAGGCCATGGCCACCAAGATGGTGGAAAAATGGATGATTAGGGCTTGAAACAATAGTGAATCTTCTTGGGCCAAACTTATTTTCAAAAACAAAGATGATCTTCCCTTATCAGGATCCCAAAGTGGAAAGGACTCGATCTTATTATCTTATTGTTCTCTCCATTCTTGGTCATCCCTATGGTTTTAACTTTGGTGCTCTCTCTATGGATGGGGTGGATCTAGATGAAGCCTTTTTGTCCCATCAATGTAGATTGGAAGTGGGCTTTGGGTATCAAGCATAATGAATCTATTTGATTCTCGATTTCTAGTATCTCTAGCTTGGAGTCAGAGCATCTTCTTAGAGCTAAAGGATGTAGAGCAAATGTTTTTGTAAATGGAGGCACCTATCACACCAAGATAGAAGGGATTGGATCAGGTTTGGGAATATCGATTTGAGTCATAGAATGGACTTCAAAGAATAATGCCTTTTTAAGGCAAAGAATTTGTTCTTGGGATGCCCCCTCTCCCCCATTTGCTAGGTCTACAGTGGAAGAACGATAGTAAGATGGAAGATGTCTTGATAATCAAGAAGAATATGGGCTTTCACCCCTCTCTTAGTAAGAAGTGGTGAGTGAAATGCTCATGGATCAAATGGAAATTTAAGTTTAAGGACCTTTGGCACTTGCTTATTGAAATTAAGAAAGGGGTTTTAATGTGGCATATTCTCCATGAGGGGATCAGTGCCAATGTCAAAGCTAGTAAAATGTGTGACACTCCCCCTTGTTAGATATACTGAATACTCCACCCTCAAGTGACCACAAATGATCCATGGCACTCCAAGTTGTAAGGCCCCCATTCCGAGGAGAAGCGATTGTGAGAGCTCGAACAATTGTGGAACTCTAACTTCTAAGTTAGATGAGGTCTATGTGTGACCATTGATGGTAATAGATGATCTTTGTGAGCCTACTTATGAGGTTAGGTAGGGCATAAACTTTTGGGCCATTGGGTTTCCATTCAAGGAAAAAATAAAGGCCTTGTGGTGCACGATTTCCCTATAAAACCTTAATGGGGAAAGTACAAAGTGGTTCTTGCCTCCTTTTGTGGGGTTCAGGGGGCCCTATCTCTCCGGCTATAGGGCTGAGACGATAGGACTTCTTTTCATGGAGATATTGTTAGATCTTTGTAATTCTCTCTAATCCTCTTCTAACTCCTTGTTTTTAACTTAAAGCTCGTTCTGTTAAAAAAAATACATGGAACCATGGAAAGTGCATCAAAGAGACCTTAGAAGCACTAGAGAAATGCTCATGGATGAGCAAACCATCAAGTTTTAGAGCCATTCCTCATTCCTAGGCCAAATCATATTAGAAGGCTTCTCATTCTCAAGTGGAAAGGTGAGAAAGAGAAATACGAAGGTTTTGGAGATCTGCATGATTTTGTGGTGGATTCAAATAGATTTTGTGGAAAAATACAAGTGTAATATTAATTTGCTGAGTATGAAGCCTTAAGACTAAGCATGAGAGGCACTGCATTGGCTTGATTCTATCTATTGCATAAAGATCAATTTTTAGAAATATATAATTTACTTGAAGAATTCATAGTTGAAGTCTCCAAAAGAGGGGTCGTGCATGACACTTCCTCTCAAATCCATAACTTCAAACAATCTCCCAGTCAAGTTGCTAGGCTCATCAATTGGAGATTTAAACAATACATTGACATATGTCTAAATCAAGAGTTTCCATTTAAGGCAAAAAATGGTGTCCCTACTTGTAGATGAACTTACCCATAGATAGTTTAACGTTAATATACATCAACAAACTAGAAACCATAGATTATTGTATCAATGAGTGCATAGATCTTTAAAATATTTTGGATGTAAATTTGAACTTGGCTCGTAAGCAACCCAATATGGAATATACCTCTATTGAAGGGTCTAAATCACAACTAACAAATGAATAGGAATTTCTGGTTTCCAAAAGGTTGGGTACCATGCAAAGGTTAAAGACCATATCCTAATGCCCCACAATGCATGCAACCCCTTAGATGATGTCTTCATTGTGGTGAAGATCATCCTACAAATGCTTGTTAGAGAGTATCAACACCACCAAACCTCAACCTTAGTGATATGAATTAAATTCTCCACAATAGAAGAAAAAAGCCTAATTACACCATGATAAAATGCTTCTATAATTAGAAATGTATTTGAAAACAACATGCATACTAGCCTTAGGTTTAAAAACCTAGGTAATATCAATATCAACTTCCAAATTACCAACCATAGGATCAAACATCTTGCCCTTGATAACACTAATACCATACACTTGTGCCTAGATATGAATATTGAGAACATGAAGCCTTATGAACATACATCACCATATATAGACTAGTATAGGGCAAGGATAAAATTTGAATATTTCAATTTGATTTATACCAAAGCTCGGTCATGTCCTCCTTGAGCACCATAAAAGAGAAAATCCACAAAGAAGAACATAGTCTCAATGCTATAAAAACCACACCATACATGATTTTCCATACCTAAACATCTATGCCACCTAAGATAGGATTTGAATTTTGCCTTGATTGTAAAAAAAGAGTATTTATTTAGACATTATCCAAAAAATCTAGATAGTCACATTAGGAGTACCCCATTCAACATGGTGAACACTTGCCAAGGGAATCATACAACTCAAGTTAGAAATCAAACTATGTAAACTAAGCTAGAAGATAATTCTTTGGAAGAAACCTAGGTGTTCAATAGTAAAAAAGAACATGGAAGATTCAAATCCTATTCCTAAGAAAATGATGCACATAGATGGAAAGCACAACGAGTGAGAAACAAACAAAAATGGAAACAAAAAATAACAACATTAGAGTAGATCCTACAAGGAGTGAGAAACCAACCTAGCACTGACCAAATAACAACTCATATAATAAAGAAAACACCCAACAAGGATAAATAAATAGAATATAGGTAGCCATAGACCACCAAAAAGCAACAAGCAAGTTCCATTCTAGTAGAATCTATTCTTGGAGATGTACAAATGCTTATTTGAGCATATCAAGTAAGAATTGAAAATGCACCTACATTGGAGTTGCATGAGAAGTTTTAACACGTAGGTGAATTGAAAAAGAAAATGTTACACGTGTAAAAAAAAATGATTGAAGTCACGCAAAATCTCATGAAGGAATTCCTTACTCTATTATGGACACAAGAATTTCCGAGACAAAATTTCAAGAATTCTTAGGATTAAAGCAACTCTAAAGCCATTAAAGAAATGCAACGAAAAGAGCCAATAGAGTCCAATCTTGTACTAGTAGAAGAAGAACTTAAATCCTTGATTCTATAAGAAGATACAGCTTGGAAATGTTATTTATGGGATATAGTTCAAGAATCAATATGGAAAAGAGATTATCAATCCTAGCTAAAAATCGAATAGATTGATCCCAACAAAGACAATATACAAGAAATCCAAGGCCCATAAGAAAGGAAGCTACAAACTTGAATGAATTTCCGTAATATACAAGAAAATATGAATAAGAATACATATGCCATAAATATCACACTATACTCATGAAACTTGTGAAATTCCACAAGGCTCACTGGGAGAGCCAAGAAAAGCAAAGGTAAGATATACTTTGAGATTAGAAGTTCTTCTTAAGATAAAACCCCCATCTTTGGAAGCAAGTATCTCAACAAGAAAAAGTAGAAATAGACCTAGAAGACGTAGAATTTGCCAAGGTCAGAATGAGCATTCAACAAGTTCCTAGACAAGACTGGAGATTATAACTAAGGATGTGATCAAAATACATACCTACCCATACAAGAAACTAAATATTTGATTCAGGTGTACATGTAGCAATTGCAACTCAATCCCTTTGGGAGGGAAAAACTACACTCAAATAATCTAGGATGACAATTAGCATATCTACATTTTGAATGACCATTGATTATGCTAAAGGTGTGATAATTAACACTTGTTTTTGTACATGCACTCACTATTTTTCAATTTTTAAAGGCAAGCAATTATGAAATGATTTTATGAATTCCTTTTATGCACCAATCAAGTGTATTGAAAGAGTACAATAGTAATGCCATCTACCTCCAACACAAAGGTAAAAAAATTGCATATTGATCTAAAGGATTATAACTTTAATGATGTACCCCCATTACAATAGAATAATATCCGCTCAGAGATGGATGCATTATTGTTAAATAGTGATGATTCTAGTGATGCATCATTTAAAAGCTATGTAGAGACATTATAAAAGAGGAACAAAGAATGAAGGAGTAAAAATTGGGAATAGTGAATGAAAAATTTGAGACAAAGTATTGGGTGTGGATTTTGGCTATTGTAGATGTTTCTGTAAAAAAACACGTCCTAATTTAGTGCTATGTTGAGAAAGGTAAAAAATTTGATGTATTTAGAGCAACCAATGTACAACGAGACATATGATAGAAGTGTGGTCATGGATTTTGAATTCATTTTTTAAAATGATCTTTGAGAGAGATAAGAACTTGGACTTGAAGGTGCAAAGAAATCAAACTATCTATCATATTCAAGAAAAGCAAAGCAATAAGAGAAGATCCAAGAGGAAGTAAATTGTGAATCTCAATTTAAATTACTTGGAAACTTCAAGAAGCATGAGGTGGAAGATAGGAAGACAAAAATAGAAATGACTAAAAGAGAGGCACAAGTAGGCTCGTCTTATGAAAATAAGGAACACACAAAAAATTTGGTTACTACAATAAAAGAGAATGAATAATGATATATGTGTATCAAAAATCACTTGAAAAATGCAAAAGAAGAAAAATTTCTTACTTTTCGCAAAGAATATAGGGATATATTTGCTTGGAATCATCAAGATCTAAAAGGAGTTGAGCCATAAATTTGTGCTCACTAGGTCCTTATGGCGCTAGATGACAAGTCATTCAAGCAATGACCATACACATACAATGATGTATATACTAAAAATATCAAAGAGGAAATAGGTGAGCTTCCAACTATATGATTTATCATAAAAAACTAAACACATTGAATATCGATTGTGGAGATCCAAGAAAAATGGGAAGTTGAGAGTATGCAATAATTTTAAGAAGTAAATACAACAATGATATGGGGTAGCTATCCTCTACCAATAACAATCATATGTTAGGATGGTAACCAAGAATCAAGTCTATAGCTTTTTAGAAGGATTTTCAAGTTAGACCTAGTTGAGTATAGGTTGTAGGATCAAGATAAAACAAGATTCACAATAGAATAGGAAATTTATGCTTTTTGTTTCAAGTTATTTGCTCTTAGAGATGCCCTTGCAACTTCTGAGATATTTGTGTGTGATATGTTGAAAGATTTCTTATGCAAAAGACTTGAATTTTCCGTGGATGATCAATATACTCATTTGACGTAACAATAAATCCCATTTTCTTGAAATTAGAAAAATATTTGATTATTATCATAAGTATCATGTATGTTTAAGTAAAAAAAAAGTGCATTTATGGTAGGAAAAGGAAATTTATGGGATTTATAATCACTTAACCAATCATGATGAAACGTTCAAAGTGATTTTAAATTTGCCTAGACCTCATGAAAGTGCTTGCGAGGAACTTAAGAGATGTTTGATCTAAGCTCCCATCTTAAAGGTTTCAAATCGGAAGAAACCCTTCCATATAAGCATTGACAATTCCAATTATGTGATTGAATGCATTTTGGAACAACCCTTTAGAGTTCTACATAATAAATAAGTTTTGCAATTACTTGTTGGCAAATGAATTCAAAATTTTCATTGACCATCAAGCCCTTCTCTTAATTGTAAATAAGCCATGCAAGGTGAGAAAATTAGGATGATGGTTCTCTTGTTCATGGAATTCAACGTTGAGCTATTGGTCAAGAAATGAGTACACATATTTGATTTGACCATCTATCTAGATTAACACATGTAGAATCACCAATGGGTGTTGTAGATGATCTCCTAGATGCACATATCTTTATTCTTGAAGTTTTTCCTACTTGGAACAAAAGAAGATATGGCTCCATATTGACATATGTACCACTACATGTACCTACACCCAAGACGTCAATTTACCAAGCACAACACTAGCATATCATTGCATGAAGTATATGTCATCGAGATTCTCAAGGAGTATTATTTTCTAAAGAAGAATGAAAAAAGCTAGCTTCTAGACCACACATTTGATTCTTGGGAAGGCACTATTCCAAGTTTTGCATGCTAGAAAATATGTAAATGTAGCTGTATACTAGCACAACATGGAAAAGGACATTGATTATTACACTCAACACTATGAAATGTGTAAAGTGGAAACTCCAATGGAAGACTCCACTTTATGTTGAATTTTGATAGTCCCTAAATGGAGTAATCCTACCATTGATTATCTTAGAGACAAGATCCTTCTAGAAGGAATCAATGTTTAAAGGTAAATAATTATGGAAGAAGAAAGCAAGGATTATTCTTTGATAAGAGATCAATTATACAAAAAAGGCAATGTTAATTTTTGGCATGTTTATGATCATGAGAGTGAATACTTTCCTTGAAATGTAACATGTGGGCCATAACAAGAGGATATTTTTCCCTAACCACAAAACCCAAATGATATTATTTATAGGCCTATTGTGACCTATACTATACATGGATGTAGAAGCATTTGTGAAAGGATGTGATGCCTATCAACATGCCAAGTACTTATTTAGAAGAGGTTGAATGCCATTAAAACCTATGATGGGAGGTAGAAAATTTTCAAGATGGGGCAGCGATTTCATTGGCAATCAATCTCCCTACATGAGGTTCACACGTTCAATATGTTAGGCCATGATGGACTATTTATCAAAATGGATATAAGCTAGAGTGACAAGGAAAAGTGATGTTGAAACTGATAGAAACCTCCTCTCCAAAAAAATTTCCAAAATATATTTTACTTATCAATATTGTGAGAAATGTTGGATTTTGAGGTTTGTTGGAAGCACATGAATAGCACAAGGAAGAAGTACAAGCTTGGAGCACAACACACAATACTGAATGTATTACTAAGTGAATGCAAAAAGATAAGTGACCGTTAGGGTTATAGGAGTATATACAAGCCAAGAAAAAAAAACTCCTAAAGAGAGAAAAAGTGCCCGGATGGTCCTTGTGTGTTCACACACATCACTACCAAAATATATCAACAAATCCCCCCTGGGAGTGATGTGGTGAACAAGGAGCTAGTACTCATGTATAAGGAAGTGCCAAGCTATGTGGAAAGAGATCAATCCACAAAAGGAACTAAGCCCAAAGCTTTGTGGAAAGCTTCAAACTTCTCTTGAGGTAGAGCCTTTGTGAAAAGATCTACAATGTTATCCTATGTGGGCACATATGCCAAACTGATCTCTCCGACATAGAATGTCTCCCTAACATACTGATAATGCACCTCAATGTGCTTTCTGCAAGCATGGAACACACGGTTCCTTGCAACTTCCAATGCACTCTGACTGTCAGTGAAGATGGTAGTGGTAGAAAACTTACCAACACACAAATCAGCCAAAAGGCATCTCACTCACAAAATCTCAAAAATCATTGTGAAAGTTGCCCTATACTTAGCCTCACAACTGTTGGAGCAATTAGCAAGCCTAAGTGCTTGGCTAATTTCTAAGGACTACACATTACTTCATGTACCTCACATGAAGAACCACATATGGAAACTTGCTTGTCAATTTGGTTGTATTCACCTTGGATAAATGTAAAAGCCAAGCGACTAAGGAATCTTGTGAAGTTAGGGAGCTTGACCCATGACTCATGTGGTAGGAAAAATGAATTCAAATCATCCCTAAAGTGTAGGATCACTTTAAGGTGAGGGAAAATTCAAATTCAAACTCAAATAATGAGTATAAATAGACATGCTTTTAGTCGTGGGGAAGAGAGCTATTATGAAAGACACTGAGCTACAACAGTGAGAAAACATTGAGCTCACCTCATGTCTGAGTAGTCCACTACACTTCCCTTGTATCATATGTTCATTAGCATATATGTTTTGATACATTTCTTCAAGTACATCTTTATCTACTATTCTCTACTGCATCTTCATCATTATAGTGACCTTGTGGAATCAATTTCTCTACGTGTACTCACTCATTTGTTGTAATTTAACTTGGCTTAGTTATATTAAAGTGTCTATTACTTGCATATCAAGTTTCATCAAGTTTAGATCAGAGGATCCCGATATATGAAGCATAGAAGGTAACTATTATCTTGAAATGTCAGGATGACTCCCTTGACTTGCTAGAATCATTTCTCAGTGTATGGTATATCTAAATTGATGGAATAACTTGCTTTAGGTAGCTGAGAAGACTAATTAGAGATGTGAAAAAGTTCTCTGGTCAATTCATACTAGCTTGTGAGCTTTGAGCATAATATTGAGAACTTCTATTCCCAAAATAGTAGGTTTCTTCACATTCTTGCATATGCAAGTTATCTGTTTTGATGAAAACATTTGAGAATGTTGTTCCAAAGCACTTTGTGCTTCCAAATGCATTATTGTGAAGCTAAAGAAGTATGTTAAGCATCCATGGAGTTAACTTGGCACGTGTAGAGCAGATTTTGTGCAACATGAGCTCATCTCTAGAACCTACCTATCCATCTCCTCACAGTGGTATCACAACAACAACAAATCCAGATGAGAGATAGATTTCCTTCATCCATAGAAAAATTGGATCGAG
The DNA here is from genome assembly GCA_020310875.1 of Ceratopteris richardii. Taxonomy (NCBI): domain Eukaryota; kingdom Viridiplantae; phylum Streptophyta; class Polypodiopsida; order Polypodiales; family Pteridaceae; genus Ceratopteris; species Ceratopteris richardii. The sequence goes on from CM035410.1 coordinate 69,076,763, forward strand.
GCTACTTAGCTTGGTCACTTTGAATGGAAGCTTATCTTCAAGGAAGAAACCTCTATGGTTACATATCTGGTGATGAGATGATGACAATCCTTAGAAGCAAAGGACAACCACCTCAAGAAGAACAAGAGAGGTTAACCGCATGGTGCTCAAAGGATGCTCTAGCAAGGTCATATATTCTTAACTCAATCTCTGATTTTTTGCTTCCACACATCAGGAGCTGCATGACTTCACAAGAGACCTGAAATGCTCTTGAAGCATTCTTCTCATCAAGTACCAAGGTAATAGGAAGCTTTCACCACAACCGTGGACCTTTACATGGACATGCAGGTTCTTGATTTCAATGCCCTCATGGGACAATTGTTCACACATGAGGAAAATATTATGAAGAATGGGAACAACTCAAAAGGTAATCAATGCTTTGCTCTCTATAGAGATAAGAACAAGAATAAAGATAACAAAAGCAAAGGTAGAAAGTCTGATGATGAGGGCAACACCTCTCAAGCAAACTTTGCCAGGTAGAAGTAGAGACTCAAGAGGAAGAGGCAGAGGAGGAAGACAAGGCAAGGGGAGAACTCAAAGCTCCTCTCCATGTGCCATATATGGCTTAACTAATCACATTAGTGATAATTGTTTTAGGAATCCTAGAAACCAAAGAGGAAGAGGTTATAACCGATGAGGCTATGGAATCTCAAGAGGTAGATTCAACAACAAAAATGGTTACAACACCAACTCATACAACAACAATAATTACCAAGGAGGAAAGAGAGGAAGGTGAGACTAAAATAACTATGCAGATGATCAAACTCAAGAAGATTCATTACTTTTTATGAACATGACCATGAAACAAGGTAAAATAGATGAACATGTATTCTATATAGACATAGGTTGCTCAAATCATGTAGCAAAGAATGCAACTCTTCTCTCATACTTGGAGGATCTAAGGAATAGACATGAATTTCAAATAGGAGATGATACAAGGCATCAAGTGGAGAAGATAGGCAATGTGAAGAATTCAGATTGCAATATGAATCTATTGAGCAAGGTATTGTATGTGCCAACTATCACCAAAAATCTGATGAATGAAGGTCAGATTTTTGAAAAAGGATTGCAAGTCAGATTCACAAAGAATGGAGCATTTGTTGAGGATCCACATCAGGGATTCAAGAGGATAGTAAGAGGAGAAAAGTCAGGTAGACTATTTACATTTGAGCTCCAAGATACTAGAAACATTGCATTGTTCAATTATGGTAATCAAACCCTATCAAAATTAGAAATTTGGCACAAGAGGTTAGCACATATAGGTGAAAGGTCTCTAAAGAAAATCTATAGGGATCAGAGTGTGCTTGGTCTACCAAATATCTCCAAACAACACATGATTTACAAATGTAGTGCCTGTCAACTTGGCAACTCTCACAGACAACCATTCACAAAGAAGGGATACATTCATGGAGACCTATTAGAGCTAGTCCATATAGATGTATGGGGACCAAGCAACAAGCCATCAATCTTTGGATCTAGGTATTATATGTCATTCATTGATGACTGTAGTAGATGGACAATACTATATTTTATGAAGCATAAAGATGAAGTGTTCTCATGTTTCAGCAAATACTTAGCACTTGTAGAAAATCAAACAGGTAAAACTTTGAATAGCCTAAGGTCAGATGGAGGGGGATAATATTTCTCCCATGACTTTGATTTTTATCTCCAAGAGAGACAGATCAAAAGAGGGATTACAACTAGATATACTCCAAAGCAAAATGGAGTGGTAGAAAAGATAAATAGAACCATAGTGGAGGCTACAAGATCAGCGCTAAATGAGAAGGACTTGCCCAACTACCTATGGGCAGAGGCTATATCTACAACCACCTATCTGATCAATAGACTCCCATCAAAAGCATTGGATGGGATGACACCTTATGAAGCATGGAATGGAAGAAGACCTAGCCTTGATCATTGGAGGATTTTTGGGTGCATAGCATATGCACACATACCTTCACAAATAAGAGGCAAATGAGATCCAAAGGTAGAGAAATGCATATTCATTGGATATTACCTTAATAAAAAAGGTTATAGGCTATATAATCCAAGAAATAAAGGTTTTATTGTAAGTAGAGATGTTTATCATCTTGGTTTGAAGATGATTGCAAGAAAATAAAACTTCCCTATGACCTAGAGGAAGACTTTCCAACATTGTCAAAGAGGAATAAGCATACACATAAAGAATCAAGTGATTTTGAAGAAGACCAAAAGAATCCAAGAAGGGAAATCAATTCTTGGAACTCCAAATGTAAATTCAAGGTGCAACAATTGAGAGAGATAGCAAAATCATATCAACAAACTATAAGAAGGTGTACTAGAGAGAAAAGGAAACCAGAAAGGTATGGTTATGACACTTCCTTGGTCACTAACCATTCAATTTACATAGCAAAGGATACAAAGTCAGAAGAACCATCTACATATGAAGAAGCCAAGAAGAAACCAGAATGGAGAGATGCCATGGAAGAAAAGATAGAAGCGGTACAAGAAAATCAGACATGGGAATTGGTTCCCAAAAAAAAATCCATGAAGGTCATCGATTCAAGGTGGATTTACAAGGTAAAGAAATTTCTGATGGCAAGCAAGGCTTTTAGCCAAAGGGTTTGCACAAACCCAAGGTATTGATTATGAAGAGACATTCTCACCTATGGCAAAAATGCCCACAATTAGAGTACTCATGAGTGTTGTATCTTTCAAGAATTGGAAGATAAATCAAATGGATGTTAAAAATGCTTTTCTAAATGGTTGAATTTTAGAGGAGATATGTTGGAAAACAATGTGCAATTGGTTCATCATTGCTCAGTAAATATAGCATAACTAGCTGTTGTCTTTAGGCCTTGTACAAGCAAAGACGACGGGCGCTGCCACAAATTATTAATATATGGTCGTAGATATCTAAACCCAAAAGCGTGGGGCAGCGTGGCTAGATCATTACACTCCCAATACAAGTACTCGGGTTCAAATCCCGCGGACGGCATCGCGCAGCAAACAGCTTTCTATTGATCATAAGTTTTTGAAATAAAGCAGGCCAAACATGGTGGCGTGATAAAGAACGGTGATGTGATTTTCACGAGAATAGCGATCGCAGATTTATCCTTTTACTAAGTGCTTTATTGGTGCTTTTCAAGGACAACCAAATACTATATAACAAGTGCTTGGGCTCACTTGTATTTATCCTTCACCTAGGATCAACACAAGCTTTCTAGAGCTTGGACCTCACTAGAGGTGGTGTTTCTTCTAGCACATGGGGCAGCCATGGTGCTAACTTGAAGCATGTTGAGGAGCAGCTATGGAGTTCTTCTTAATGATTCTTCTTGGAGAAGATGAAGGGTGTGCTCACACTCTAGCTCATGGAGAGGAGGTCATCTCTTGTTCATGGCAAGAAGACTTGATTATTAGCAGCTTGATGGTGAGGATCGACCATCTACATGTATTTGAAGATTATCTTCTACAGGAAGATATTAGGTTGAAGATTGTCTTCTACAAGATGTCGGGCTACTTCAAAGACATTAGATGGAGATTAACATAAGATTCACATCTTATGTTAAGTATTCAGGTACATATTCTCTTTATGCACACAGGTACTACTTGAAGTTTATGGAGGCTGTGGCGTTCATATCAGAAGCTTCAACTAAAACATAACTCATACATATATGAGTTAAAACATATATCTGCTGCTTTTCTTTCTCTCAATGCAATTCTTTGTCAAATCTACTAAATCATGACCAAGTGTAATACAAAACAAGAAATTGCTTCTTCTTTAAACAAGATGTTCTCGTAGACTTGTCTTTGGATGTAGAGGATAAAATAGGAAAAGTATATGGAAAATATATGAGAAAAGGAAGCCTTACTTTTCTTTTGGAAATGATGGACTTTCTTTTTCTGCATCTTTCTTCCACTTGATGATGTCAACATCTTCAAAGTTCTCTTCCATACCTTTTGTTCTCTTCATCTTGAAGTAGCAAACACTCTTGACTTCAACTTTTCTCTTCCTCTAATGCTAAGAGTAAGAGATAAACATGGTATATAAATGGAAGTTGAATATAGAAACATGTTTTATCATCTCCTCATATCTCTGAATAAAAATTCTGCTTCAAATGTCTGAAATGATTATATTCACCAATCGTTGTCTGAATGATGAATTGCCCTTCTAGAGTTACCTTCTCTAGATACATTTGTACCTTGATATCCAACCAACTTACAACAGAAAATTGGCTGAAAACAAAACTCATCTCATCTCTACGCTTGTCTTCTTAGATGAACTTTCTTGCCATGAAAGAGATTTCTCAAAAACTCTCTAGAAAAACCTCTAGATACCTGTTTCGATGTAGCCTTTAACTTTCAAATGATGAAAGCCTATAAAAGCAATCCTTGAATTTCTTCAGATCTCTTCATAACTGCTCTTCTAAGATATGTCCTGCAAATGATAATCTGATAGTAGAAACTGATACCTGTGATTTGATGTTGATCTGATTTCTTCATCTTCTCTAAACCATTTTTCTTCCTTGAATTTGAAGTACTCTTCTCTTCATCAAGTCTGGGTCTTCAAACAATACTTTTGTAAAGTATTTGCATACTCTTCCAAAAATATTCGGCTGCTAACAGATCATCAACTTCGTACTTCACACTGATGAATGTAACTGAAGTGTCTAATTCTCAAATCTCTACTCATTTAGATTAAGTGTGTATGTCAAATGTCAAATGTTAGAAGATGCTTTCAAATCATATGTTGTAAATCTGGAAGTCTAGGAACCTGGGATTATGAATGAGCCTTAATGCATTGATGCCAAAGATCTAAAGTTTTGTAACCAAAACCTTAGTGCTCTGATACCAAATGTTGGAAGTGAGGTAGGCCCTTATGGCTCATGTCACAGGTCCATGGTTCCATAGGTCCAGTATATACAACATTAATTTAGCAATCTTCCATATTGACAAAACATGAACATACCACAACTTAATCATACAGATGATGAGATAAAGATAGAGAAAGAATAGACGTCATGTGTAAGGTGTTACGTAAGCCATCGCTTACTCATAGTATCATATATACCAATGTTCAATGTACAATGTGGGAGTAAAATTCTCAACCATTCTATGTGATGAGAAATAGATGAATGAGTGAATGTACAATGTAACAAACATATTCAGATGTGTGGGCAGTAATCTGAATATACATGAGATGTGTGACCTAATAGGTTATAGAAGAGTGAATATGAGTGACTGAATGAGGAAGGATCAGTGTGAAACTGATGGTCAACAAACCTACATCTAAACTTAGGCTATGGAAGACCCTAAGTTAGATACGTGTGTGAAAAGATCACATACTTATAAAGTAGCATAGAATGCTAACAAGATTGTTGCTGGAAATCCTCAAACTCATGTGAACACACCTTCTCAAACACCTCATAAAAATATGCATAAAGCATATAAGTACCGATTCTCTTGTACCTATGCCAAATAGGACTCCTTCTGATATGAACGCCACAGCCTCCATAGACTTCAAGTAGTACCTGTGTGCATAAAGAGAATATGTACCTGAATACTTAACATAAGATGTGAATCTTATGTTAATCTCCATCTAATGTCTTTGAAGTAGCCCGACATCTTCTTGTAGAAGACAATCTTCAACCTAATATCTTCCTGTAGAAGATAATCTTCAAATACATGTAGATGGTCGATCCTCACCATCAAGCTGCTAATAATCAAGTCTTCTTGCCATGACCAAGAGATGACCTCCTCTCCATGAGCTAGAGTGTGAGCACACCCTTCATCTTCTCCAAGAAGAATCATTAAGAAGAACTCCATAGCTGCTCCTCAACATGCTTCAAGTTAGCACCATGGCTGCCCCATGTGCTAGAAGAAACACCACCTCTAGTGAGGTCCAAGCTCTAGAAAGCGTGTGTGGATCCTAGGTGAAGGATAAATACAAGTGAGCCCAAGCACTTGTTATATAGTATTTGGTTGTCCTTGAAAAGCACCAATAAAGCACTTAGTAAAAGGATAAATCTGCGATCGCTATTCTCGTGAAAATCACATCACCGTTCTTTATCGCGCCACCATGTTTGGCCTGCTTTATTTCAAAAACTTATGATCAATAAAAAGCTGTTTGCTGCGCGATGCCGTCCGCGGGATTTGAACCCGGGTACTTGGATTGGGAGTGTAATGATCTAGCCACGCTGCCCCACGCTTTTGGGTGTAGATATCTACGACCATATATTAATAATTTGTGGCAGCGCCCGTCGTCTTTGCTTGTACAAGGCCTAAAGACAACAGCTAGTTATGCTATATTTACTGAGCAATGATGAACCAATTGCACATTTTTTTCCAACAATCCCCCCTGCAATGTCATATTGGTACAACCTGGATTGAATCTGCAAACTTTATAAGCTGCAAACTATTACAAGCTTCAAGCTTGTACTCCCGCACTTCAGAACTGACCTTCAAAACTGAATTTGAATTTCCTTCAAAAAATCTGAACTTGCTGAATATGAACCATAATACTTGAGAAAATATGCAAACTAGATATCCAATAGTGAACACATCAAGCAATCACTGCTTGACAACTGTAGCATGAACTATCTCTGAACCTGCTATCTCCTGTCTTCAAGAACCTGAAAACATACACTAGGATCCACATATTTGCATTTACCTTCCAAAAAGGTTTCTCAATGTACTTCTGCTGCGTCATGTAAATACACTAAACAAGAACTGAATCCTGGAACCTGTGACTGTCAACTCACAACTTAGTGTATTATGAACACTGCTGGTTCATCTCTGACTGTACTCAACTCAATATGAGTCAAAAAATCTATGATGTCATAATGTCTTCATCCTTTAAATCCTTCATACCTCTTTCCTTCAGAACTTGGTATAAACATATATGTGCGCACTTTTGAAATATACCTTTCTGAAATATCAAGCTTCTCTTCAATAGAATTTTGGAACCTTCTCCTGAACAGGAACTTTCTCCAAACATTCTTCTTCTTCCTTCTTCTTTCAAAGCTGGAACATAAAGAGAACCTGACAAAGGAAATATAGGAATACCTGAAATAGGAATACCTGTAGGTATGAATCTGCATTCTTTCACATATGGCTGAAAATAAGTCTTCATGTTTAATCACCCCCCTAGATGACTTAACACTAGTATCCAGTATTCTTCAAATATATCAAACTTTATGAAATGTGGAACGTCTTCCTTCATAAATCTGATGTTCAGTGATCAATACCTGTATCTGAAACAAAATCTCTGAACCCTTTTTTTTATTAGCACTACAGTTGCTAATAACTTTCACTGTAGGTCTTAAGCTTCCCATATTGTAGAATAAGGTTAGCTGATAAAACCTTGCTGAAAGCATTTTGGGATTCATACCCTTCTGCACATAACAAGTATTTCTATCTCTCTGCAACTCAAATCTGATAGAATCTGAATCTTTGACTTACTTCTCCAATGTTAAGAATCTTCACAAACAAAGGATAGACAACTGAATCATAAATACTCAAGATCATACAAGATCTATTCAAGATCAATGATCTCTCTTGTGTAGAATCTGTTGTCATCAAACCTTCATGACTGAATGTTTGATTTGTTTACCTGAATGTCTCCAAGTGTCCATGCTTCTTACAAAGTTGTAAAACTTTTCTTCAAACAAATCCTTCAAGGAATCTGCAATTCCTACTTGAAACATAAGTGGACAAACTTCTCACCTTGAGAACTCCAAAAGCTGCAAGTTGATACTTCATAACATTCATATTTTACTCGGGTGAAATGTGATAGTACCTGCTTGATTTTCTTTTGGCTAACTCCACTTTTCAATCAAGTGATAGGATATGATGGAACACCTTTTTGAGTACAAGCATGTATCCAAAAATCAAGACAATCATTGAAAGTAGATTCTTCATTGACTCGTACATCAACAAGATTCTGAATATTCTGAAGTTTTCTAAAAATACTGAATATGAGGTAATCTTTTCCAAACATAAAACCTCAACCCAAGTCTTCAACATCTGCTACAGAAAACTCTTTTACCTCAAGAGTTAGATAAAGAAGAAATATACTTCCCTGCAACTTGTCATATACCAAGTAGCTCTGTATTGACACTCCAAGAATTCTTTGAGGGAACATATAAGCTGCCTGCTTAAAAGCTTCAACTAAAACATAACTCATACATATATGAGTTAAAACATATATCTGCTGCTTTTCTTTCTCTCAATGCAATTCTTTGTCAAATCTACTAAATCATGACCAAGTGTAATACAAAACAAGAAACTGCTTCTTCTTTAAACAAGATGTTCTCGTAGACTTGTCTTTGGATGTAGAGGATAAAATAGGAAAAGTATATGGAAAATATATGAGAAAAGGAAGCCTTACTTTTCTTTTGGAAATGATGGACTTTCTTTTTCTGCATCTTTCTTCCACCTGATGATGTCAACATCTTCAAAGTTCTCTTCCATACCTTTTGTTCTCTTCATCTTGAAGTAGCAAACACTCTTGACTTCTTCAACTGAACTTTTCTCTTCCTCTAATGCTAAGAGTAAGAGATAAACATGGTATATAAATGGAAGTTGAATATAGAAACATGTTTTATCATCTCCTCATATCTCTGAATAAAAATTCTGCTTCAAATGTCTGAAACGACTATATTCACCAATCGTTGTCTGAATGATGAATTGCCCTTCTAGAGTTACCTTCTCTAGATACATTTGTACCTTGATATCCAACCAACTTACAACAGAAAATTGGCTGAAAACAAAACTCATCTCATCTCTACGCTTGTCTTCTTAGATGAACTTTCTTGCCATGAAAGAGATTTCTCAAAAACTCTCTAGAAAAACCTCTAGATACCTGTTTCGATGTAGCCTTTAACTTTCAAATGATGAAAGCCTATAAAAGCAATCCTTGAATTTCTTCAGATCTCTTCATAACTGCTCTTCTAAGATATGTCCTGCAAATGATAATCTGATAGTAGAAACTGATACCTGTGATTTGATGTTGATCTGATTTCTTCATCTTCTCTAAACCATTTTTCTTCCTTGAATTTGAAGTACTCTTCTCTTCATCAAGTCTGGGTCTTCAAACAATACTTTTGTAAAGTATTTGCATACTCTTCCAAAAATATTCGGCTGCTAACAGATCATCAACTTCGTACTCCACACTGATGAATGTAACTGAAGTGTCTAATTCTCAAATCTCTACTCATTTAGATTAAGTGTGTATGTCAAATGTCAAATGTTAGAAGATGCTTTCAAATCATATGTTGTAAATCTGGAAGTCTAGGAACCTGGGATTATGAATGAGCCTTAATGCATTGATGCCAAAGATCTAAAGTTTTGTAACCAAAACCTTAGTGCTCTGATACCAAATGTTGGAAGTGAGGTAGGCCCTTATGGCTCATGTCACAGGTCCATGGTTCCATAGGTCCAGTATATACAACATTAATTTAGCAATCTTCCATGTTGACAAAACATGAACATACCACAACTTAATCATACAGATGATGAGATAAAATAGGAAAAGTATATGGAAAATATATGAGAAAAGGAAGCCTTAATTTTCTTTTGGAAATGATGGACTTTCTTTTTCTGCATCTTTCTTCCACAAGATATACAACAAGATATACGTGGATCAACCTCCTAGATTTGAAGACCAATCATATCCAGAATATGTATGCAAGTTAAGGAAAGCCTTGTGTGGCATGAAGCAAGCTCCTAGAACTTGGAATCATAGACTTGCCACAAACTTGTAGGATAAAGGGTTTATGGTAAGCAAGGCAGATCCTTCCCTCTTCATTAAGAGGAACCACTGAGAGGTCATATACCTTTGTGTGTATGAGGATGATATAATCATTATAGGTAATGATGCAGATAAAATCAAGAGGATCAAAACTCAAATGAAAGAAGAGTTCAAGATTAGTGATCTTGGCCTTCTCACATACTTCCTAGGCTTGGAAGTAGTATGTATGGAGTAAGGTATGTTCCTAACTCAAAGAAAGTACATTAGAGACATGCTTACCAAGTTCAAGATGGAAAATACAAAGGTTGCAAGTACTCCCATGGAGGTAAATCTAAAGCAAAGTGCTCATGAAGGTGAGTTAATTGAAGATGTTACTAGCTATCAAAGCTTAGTTGGAAGCCTAAATTATGCTACTCTAACAAGAGTAGATATATGTTATGGAGTTAGTGTGCTAAGTCAGTTCATGTACACCCCAAGGAAGCCTCACATGGAAGCAACCAAGAGGATTCTAAAGTATTTCAAGGGTACAATCAATGAATTCTTATACTATCCATATACATGTTAAGCTCTTCTTTCATGCAGATGGGGTGTTGACGACATGATTGCTCCTACATCATCTATATTTGTATCCCATGAGTGCATCTCCATTTTGTATTCAGGGGGCACTCCATTTCCAGTTTAGTTCCATTTTATATTGTATCTCTTTTGTATTTGGGTACCTTGCCATTTGCTTCTACCATTGTATTCATTATCCTTTGAGGAGAATTATCCCACATGAGATGTACTTTGGAGAGCCCCTCCCAAATCTATATAAGGAGGGCCTCTCCCCCCATTTGTACTCAGTTAGAAGCTTGAGGAGCCTACTCCATGCTCTTGGCAAGCTCATTTCTAATCCATGTGAGTTTACCCATTTCTTGGTCTACTCACTTTGAGTCTGTCACACTCTTTCTTTTGTGAGTACACTCTCCTTTTCATTTTGCTTCCACACGTGTACTCTCTACATGGTATAAGAGCATTAGGTGGAGGTCTTGGTGGTGCATGTGGTGCTGATTTTGGTGGTGCTGGTGCTTGAGTTTGGTGGTGTTGCTCTCCACCCATTTGGAGAAGCTTTTGCCATCAATTTACACTCTTTCGGGCCTCATTTTGCCCATTTTCCCACCCTCCCACTCTTCTTCTTTGTTATTTTGTAACCCGTTTAAGCCCATTTTCCCCTCCCACCCACCCTATTTTGTGGCACTTGCTCCCGGTCAGTTTCATTGTTGTGCTCATTGTTATGCTTGTTCGCATGAAGTTGATGGAGAATATCAAGATAATGAAGTGTTTATAAACACTCTTTACTCTCATGGTGGCTTCAAGCACCCTTTTGATGGCACTCGTGTTCATACTTTTGTATTGACATAAATTATTGAGTCCCACCTTATCACACAGATTGCACATCTTCTTAGATAACAAATAACACACAAACACATTTTTTGGGTGTTCTATTTTTGGGAATTGATCTTCTTCCCCAGCATCTATCGCAAGCTCTTTAGGTATCCCCTGATGAAATTCGTTGATGAAACTGACTTGTAGCATACAAAAGCACTGGACATCAATAATTTTTCCTCTGGACTCTATGTTTGCCATCACCAAATACAAGCAAAGAAGCACGAGAGAGGCAGTTGTACTCGCGGGTGTAGCCATAGATCCTCTGTGCATACAAATCTAGACGTCCCCTCTGATCGCATGATAGTAGAGGCTATATATTTAATCCATGATCTTTCTCTGTGAGTGCGCATACAACCAAGAAAAAGGCACAGAGGGTGCCTGTGCATCAACAAATATTGTTTCTCTTTGCTCATCGCCTTTGGGTTATTATTCTTTGCTCAATACTTGCTTGCACTCACAGGAGATCAGAGAGAGAGCTAGACAAATGGAGCTGTGCATACACGAGTTTTTTGTCTCCATCCCAACATATTTGTTGTGCATACACATTCTAGAATATGTGCTTAAGTTGAGGATAAACTATTGATGGCACATGCACATGATCACCTATGATCTCTCAGAGCAACAACAAAATAGAGCAAGATAGAGAGAGGGAGAGCAACACTTAAGAGTCTCTGGACCACTACAACACTTTTCCATCTTGTTGCTGGTTGTTCTCTATAGAGAAGGTGGAGATACCCTCTACGCACATGATTTGACACTCTATGAGAGAGAGAGAACCGAAATTCTTGTGCAACACTTCAGTCCAATTCAATGCTCAATTCAATGCAGCACTCGAGTCCAATTCAGTGCCCAATTCAGGCACAACCAAGTAGTGAATATTCCTCCTTAGCAGAGCTTGCGTGAGCTTGTCCATCAGTGTCAAAGCAGAATTTTTGTGGCCACATTAGGGGTGCCACCACCATAAATTCGGATAGCAGCATCCATATGGCATAAGGGCAAGAAAAATCAATTATTCTAATTACACCAAGGGGGTTGTGTGGTCTGTATGGTTTGCTTGGTGACACCACAGTGAAGCACAAAGGCTACATGAGATTCTTGGATCTATAAATTTGACTAGTTCGGTACAACTGCTATTAATCAATTTTGACATCTACTAGTTTTGACATCATCCCTAATGTGAATCTTCAACAATGCACATGATTGAATGAATTAAATGCATTGAATTGCCCGGGTGAATTCAACACAAAACCACTTATTCATGTGGGCATATTCAATGTGGTGCTCATACACTCTTATTATTTCCTCAAGGCTTATTGTTGTACCATGTCAATATTGCTTAAGAAAGATCATGATCAGGACATGTTATACATCACCGCCTTTGTTACAGACGTCAAGTTCTAACTTGAGAAGAGGTCCTTTGACTCTTGATCCTCCACGACTCACGAGCAAAGTCAGCTTCCTCCCAAGAAAAAGCCATGATGGCTAAAGGACCCTTCCACAAGGGTAAACATGCTAGTCATAATGCTAGCAATGCATCAAAGCATGGATCCAACACTTCGTCGAAGAAATTTAACTACAATTTCTGTGAAAAAACAGGGCACTTGGCAAAATTATGCCATAAGAAGAAGCATACATTGAAGCGGTCTAGTTCCAAGAACCCCTCAAAAACATCTCAACATAGGTCTCACTGTTCTAGTGAAGACCTATTTATTTCCACAGAGGACAATGCCCTCGTAACTTCTAGTTCTTCTCCAGAATGGATCTTTGACAATGGAGCAACATCACACATGTGTAAGGATCAGGATTCTTTTCAAGAGATTGAGGACCATATTGGAGAAGTTTACCTAGGTAACAACAACAACCTACCCATAAAAGGGAAAGGAAAAGTACAAATCACCAATGCCCAAGGGGAGTGCAAATCATTATCAAATGTCTTATTTGTTTCTAACTTGTGCATGAACCTTCTATCAATCAAGGCCATCACCAATTATGATAAACAAGTGTTATTTGATAACAATTCAATTAATGTGATTAACCCTAAAACCAAAGACATCATTGCAAAAGGCATCAAAGAAAAGGGACTATACAAAATCTCCTACTTTTTATCTAAGGAGTCACTTTCTAGTTTGTGGCGTCAACGATATGGCCACACTTCATATTTACCCATGATTTCCTCATCTCAGATAGTTAGAGGATTACCCAAGCTCAAGCAAATCAATGATGTTTGCCAAGCTTGCACCCAAGGCAAGTAACATAGGACTCCCATTCCCAAGGAGGCTTCTATAAGAGGTAGGAACCCTTTAGCCCTCGTCCATATGGACCTTTGTGGACCTATGAATACTCCTTCTCTTAGTGCTTCATTCTACTTCTTTCTTTTAGTAGATGACCACTCCCCATACATTTGGGTATATTTTTTGAAGACAAAGGCAGACACTTTCTCTAAGTTTCGAGAATGGATCAACCAAGTTGAGAATGAAGCCTCAAAGACAATCAAGACTATTTGATCAGATGGCGTTGGTGAATTTATCAATCACGAATTTGAAAATTTCTTAAAATAAAAGGGGATAAAAAGGCAAGTCACTCAACCTCACACTCCATCCTATAATGGAGTAGCTGAGAGAAAGATTCGAAGTGTGATGGAAATGGCACAAACCATGCTTCACAACAAAGAATTACCCTACAAGTTTTGAGCAGGAGCATTATACACTGCCATGCACATACTCAATTGAGGCTTTACTAGTGCATTGCACAACAAGAGACCCTTTGAAGCTTACTATGGAAGAAAGCCTAATGTCAATTACTTTAGAGTATTTGGAAGTGAAGCATTTGTCCATGTACCAAAAGAAGATTGCAAAAAGTTACAGTCCAAGTCTAAGAAGCATATATTCAACTATCAATCAAGGCCATCACCAATTATGATAATCAAGTGTTATTTGATAACAATTCAATTAAGGTGATTAACCCTAAAACCAAAGACATCATTGCATGAACCTACTATCAATCAAGGCCATCACCAATTATGATAAACAAGTGTTATTTGATAACAATTCAATTAAGGTGATTAACCCTAAAACCAAAGACATCATTGCAAAAGGCATCAAAGAAAAGGGACTATACAAAATCTCCTACTTTTTATCTAAGGAGTCACTTTCTAGTTTGTGGCGTCAACGATATGGCCACACTTCATATTTACCCATGATTTCCTCATCTCAGATAGTTAGAGGATTACCCAAGCTCAAGCAAATCAATCATGTTTGCCAAGCTTGCACCCAAGGCAAGCAACATAGGACTCCCATTCCCAAGGAGGCTTCTATAAGAGGTAGGAACCCTTTAGCCCTCGTCCATATGGACCTTTGTGGACCTATGAATACCCCTTCTCTTAGTGCTTCATTCTACTTCTTTCTTTTAGTAGATGACCACTCCCCATACATTTGGGTATATTTTTTGAAGACAAAGGCAGACACTTTCTCTAAGTTTCGAGAATGGATCAACCAAGTTGAGAATGAAGCCTCAAAGACAATCAAGACTATTTGATCAGATGGTGTTGGTGAATTTATCAATCACGAATTTGAAAATTTCTTAAAATAAAAGGGGATAAAAAGGCAAGTCACTCAACCTCACACTCCATCCTATAATGGAGTAGCTGAGAGAAAGATTCGAAGTGTGATGGAAATGGCACGAACCATGCTTCACAACAAAGAATTACCCTACAATTTTTGAGCAGGAGCATTATACACTGCCTTGCACATACTCAATTGAGGCTTTACTAGTGCATTGCACAACAAGAGACCCTTTGAAGCTTACTATGGAAGAAAGCCTAATGTCAGTTACTTTCGAGTATTTGGAAGTGAAGCATTTGTCCATGTACCAAAAGAAGATTGCAAAAAGTTACAGTCCAAGTCTAAGAAGCATATATTCATTGGCTACAGTGAACAATCAAAAGCATATCGATTGTACGATCTTGGGAACCACTCCATCACAATTTCAAAAGATACAATCTTTAATAAAGCTTCAAGATACTCAGCCAAGGATCCAAATACAAGTCTTAGTCCACCCATCTACACTTTAGAGGGGGACATAGTCTTTTGAAAGCATACATCAGAGGCAAGTACTTCACATCCACCCAAAAGATCATAAAGGCTTATTGAAATAAGCAATGAGAACAAACTCATTATGTCAATTATGCATTGATGCATCAGATTCAACAAATTCCATAACCTTCCAACTACAAAGAAGCTCAAGGCCAGCTTGAGTGGGAAGAAGTTATGAAAGTGGAAATGGATGCAATCAAGAAGAACAAGACTTGGACCCTTGTTCCTAAGCCCACAAATCATCAAGTTATAGGAGTTAACTGGCTCTATAAAGTTAAGTACAAATAAGATGGCACATTAGACAAGTACAAAGCAAGACTTTTAACCAAAGTATATAAGCAACATCATTGCATTGACTATGAAGAAAACTTTTCCCTTACTGCAAGGCGTACAACCAGAAGGATCATTCTAGACTAAGTGCACATTTCAAGTGGACCATCTACCAATGGGATGTCAAAAGTGATTTCCTTAATCGAGATCTTCAAGAAGAAGTATATGTTGACCAACCTGAAGGACTCAAGATCAAAGGAAGGGAAGATCAAGTTTGCAAGCTTCACAAAGCACTTTACGGACTTAAGCAAGCTCCTAGGGCTTGGTATGAAAAGATTCACAAGTTCTTCGAAGATAAAAGATTTCAAAGAATCAGTGCCGATGCAAACTTATACATCTATAAGAATGAGTCCTTAGTGGCCATCATCATCCTCTATGTAGATGACTTGATCTTGATAGGCTCAGATGAAGAACACATCCAATTCATCATCACACAACTTCACCTTGAGTACTCTATGACATATCTTGGACTACTTCACTACTTCTTGGGTATGGAAGTGTGGGAAACAAAAGAAGGCATATTCATATCATAGAACAAGTATTGCTCTGATCTTCTTTCTAGACATAACATGGAACAATGTTGCTCAATATTTACACCACTTGATCCAAACATCAAACTCACATTGGAGGATTCATCATCACTTGTGCATGTGCATACTTATTGACAACTTGTTGGCTCATTTCTCTACCTTGCCAACACTAGACCAGATATTGCCTATGCAATTGGTATACTCAGTCAATTTGCACATCAACCTCATCAGACTAATTGGGATGCTTCTCAGAGACTATTTCAATACCTTGCCCTCACCTGACATCATGGTCTTTGGTATAGAGGGAGCATTGAACTCGTCAGATATTTAGATTTAGATTGGGCTAGTGATCTTGATTCTCGACAGTCCACTTCTAGGTACATGTTCTTACGTGGATTTTGACTTATCTCTTGGGCAAGTAAGAAGAAACCTATAGTTGCTCTATCATCCACCAAGGCTGAGTACCTAGCATCCAGCTTCACAGCATGTGAGGCCATTGGCTTCGATGTTTATTATGTGACATTTGTGTTTTGCAAGTTATTGTTACCGTTAGTGTGCATGTGAAAGGCCAAATGGCCACCATACACTTCTTTGTATATGTTCTTTAATAATAAAAAATATAGTGTCCTAGTCAGCCATAGACTGTAAGTTTGCATTAACACCTAAGAAGTTTGTGTTCGTGCTCCCTATGTACTATGTTTTCTTGCGTATTCTGTAGTCTCTATGTAGAGTACCATGTGCGGAACTTGGAGCTCGGCTTTCTACTGCAAGGATATCATCGTGGAGCCCTCAAGAAGCAATGTGCATTATGGTGCATCACCATCAAAACACTTCACTGGTATCAGAGCATTTCGATGCAAAAGTTTTGTTCCTTTTGTGCAAGCGAAGCGAGCACCTGCCTACCCACCCAAGGCTTTTGACTAAGGTGGTGAACAAGGCATAGACCTTGGAATACCTTGTCATCCGAGTCACCAAAGTCACTGTTGGTGCCGTTGGCTGCACATGAGGGAGGACCTCAATGATCAAGGAAGATAGAGGTTCCCAATACTTCTCGGGAGTTCACCCATCCTAGTACTTTTCCCCCCAAAGCTTGCTTATCTGTGGCAATGTCTTGCCACTAAGCTACACTCTTATGGTGTCCAAAGAAGAAAAAACAAAGGTCGACATTATCTTCAACAAGTTTTGGGTCCTCAAATCCTCATTCTTTGCTTCCAAAGCCTATTTTTGAAGCACATTTGGGTGATTTCTGGGGCCATTTTGGAGTACTTTCATGATAGTTCTCTACATATAGGTCCAAGAACATCAAGAAGAGTGTTCTTTGTACTTCTTCGACAACAAATGTTCACCTTTTGGGCTGTGTTTTGAGCCACACTAGTCTATCTACAGGATTCTTGAAAGGTTTTAGTTGTGGTGGGAGAAGCCATTGCAAGTCTATGTAGGTTTTTGTAGCCTAAACAATAGAGTTGATAGACACTTGCAGGTGTTCTTGGCTAGTTTTTGGGCTACACATTCAACCTTTCAATGTCACTTTACTACATATATTGAGCACATATACACTATGTACGCTTCTGTGGATATCGCTTATGTACATCCATGTGGTTATTGATATAACGGTTACATTTTTTCATAAATCCTTTTACATTTGATAAAGATGATCATGGTGAGGTTTTCTTAACTGGGAGACACCCAGATGTCGGGGTCTTTTTGGTGATGCAGGTGGAAGACTTACCTAGCCTCGCCATAGGAGATGTATGATAGTTGTTCATAGGTGCTCGATAAGCCTAGTTAGCTTATTTTGGGTAATTGATTATATGTAGGGGAGTCATTGATTCACTATGCAGGTAAACATGTTAGTACTTGCAGTTTTATGAGATTTTGACACTAGTTATACACTCATTTTGTAGAGGATACTCTAGCAAAATTTTTCCAATTTTTTTGGTTTTCTCAACTATATAGTGGTCGATTTACTTCTTGATATACTTATTGGTGTAAGCAAATTTATTCTCACATACTCCTCTTGGTTGGTCATTACTGTTCATTAATTCATTTTTCTAGGAAGAGTGTTGAATTCTCTCTGAGAATCCAACACTTCGCGGGGTTTGGACTCTTCTAGCTCCATTATCATTCTATTCAGTTCTCTACCATCATGGCATCAGAGGTCTTAGGCACATCCCATGGATCAGGGTCTAGTGCAAGTGTTCTGAGGAGGAGCTATAACTTGTAGGGTAAAGACCATTTTGAGATCCAAAAATTTGATGGCACAAACTTTGCTCTATGGAAGAATTAGATTAAAGATGTGCTAATTCAGAGGAGGCAATGGAAGCTAGTAAATGGAATCTCAAAGAAGCCTGTTGACATGGATGAAGATGATTGGGATGAGTTGGATGAAATGGCTAGGTCTACCATTCGATTGCACCTATTACTTTATAGTATTATACTATGAAAGTGCAGAGGAGCTTCGGAAGAAGTTATGCAATACATATGAAAAAGAGACGGCATAAAATAAAGTATATCTGATGAGAAAGTTATATGACCTTCGCATGAAGGACAAAGATAGTGTTTCTTCTCATCTAAATGAGTTTGATGCTATATTCTCCTAGTTACAGGCTAAAAAAATGGATATGGATAATGAAATAAAAGCAGTCTTGTTGTTATGCACCTTGCCATCATCATGGGATACATTTCGCATGGCTATTAGCAATAGTGCACCTAGTGGTAAACTAGTCTATGATGACATATATGGAGCACTCTTGAGTGAGGACATTCATAGAAAATCTATGGTTGGCACTCAGAGTGGAGATGCATGTAATGTTCATGATTCTTACCAAGGAGAGAATCAACAACATGGCAGGAGCAAGAACAAGGAAAAGAATGGTCAACAGAATAGAGTAGAAGTAAATCAAGGAAGAGGGATATCGAATGCCATTATTGTCATAAGAAAGGACACATGAAGAAAGATTGTTATGCATTAAAGAATGCTAAAGGTAAAGGACATAATGTTGATGGGCACGTTAAACAATTACTTGCACCATCTACTTTGATTGTGAAGATTGAAGAAATTAATGCTATTTTTGATGATGTTGATGTGTTGACACTTGATAGTACTATGCCGATTGAGGATCTTATGGCTGATTCTCTTTCCCGCACGTGGCTGCTAGATTTTGGTGCTTCTTTCCATGTGACACCACACAGAGAATGGTTCTCTAATTATGCAGCAAAGTCTCTTGGTATCATGAGACTTGGTGACTCTTACTAGTGTGAAGTTGTGGGGATTGGAGATGTGGTTGTGCAATTCATTGATGGTTCAAAATTTACTATGCATAATGTATGCCATGTACCTCAATTATCACACAGTTCCATGTCAGTTGGTCAACTTGACGACCTTGGTTACAAGGTGGTTTTCTATGCTCAGTCCTTTTGCATATCAAACACCAATATGGTTAAAAAAGGAAGCAAAGTTGGCATGGTCATTTGGGCCATATATCGTGTAGTGGAATGGAAAATCTTTCTTGTTATGGCTACCTACCTGTGTTATCTTTCTTTGATTTTTCATTTTGTGAGCATTGTCAATATGGAAAGCAAACGAGAAATGCACATAGAATGCACATTGACTCTTCAATTCAGCCTTTAGATCTCGTTCATACAGGATGTGTGTGGTCCTATGCCCACAAGGTCATTAGGTGGTTCTCTTTACTTTGTCACTTTCATAGATGATGCTACTAGAAACGTTTGGGTATATCCAACAAATCGAAGGATGTTGAATTCCCTACTTTCACAAAATGGCTTGCTTCAGTTGAAATTGAGAAAGGAACTAAGCTCAAAGCTTTACGTTCAGATAATGGGGGTGAGTATACCTCACATGAATTCAACCTTTTCTGCCAGTCTAGAGGAATTTGTAGAGATTTTACAACTCCTTATACCCCAATATAGAATGGTATAGCTAACAGGATGAATAGAACTATTCAAAGTAGAGTAGTCTCTATGCTGCATCATGCAAACCTTTCACAAGGCTTTTGGGCAGAAGCAGTATTGATTGTAGTTCATGCGATTAACCTTTCACCTAGTATTGTCAAAGGTATGAAAGTGGCACAAGAGTTATGGACAGGGAAGCCACCATATTATGATCATCTTCGAGTTTTTGGGTGTGAAGAATATGTTCATATACCCAAGAATCTTAGACAAACGCTGGATCATAAGTCAAAGATCAGAAGTAGTGATGTCATTTCCAATGAGTCTAAGATGCATAAACAACGCATTAAAGAGGTTGAAGTGAGAAGAGTGGTGTTTGAGGATACTAGTCCTCTAGTTACCATGCATAAAAATGTTTCACATAGGGACATTCAAGAAAACGTCCGATCAGATCAGTCTGCAAATGTTCATGCTCAACAACCATTGAGACGTTCTTCACGTGTCTCACATCCACCTAATAGATATGTTCTAGGTTTAGATTTTATTATGCTAACAGATGCCAGTGAGCCTTCTTGCTACAAAGAGGCTATGCAGACAGAGGATCATGTCAAGTGGGAGCATGCCATGAAGAGTGAGTTGGATTCTATTCACAAGAATGGTACTTGGGATTTAGTAACTTTGCCAAAGGGCAAGAAAGCTTTACCATGTAAATGGGTATATAAGCTGAAATTCACATCAGATAGTGCTTCTCCAAAGTATAAAGCAGGACTTGTTGCAAAGGGTTTTAAGCAACAACATGGTATTGACTTCGAGGAAATCTTCTCTCTAGTGGTCAAGATGACTAGCTTGTGCATGTTTCTTGGATTCGTTGCAATGGAGGACTTAGAGATAGTCCAAATGGATGTGAAAACTACTTTCTTGCATGGAGATCGTACAGATGAGATCTATATGGAACAACCGGAGGGCTATGTAGTTCGTGGCAAGGAAAGTTTAGTTTGTAAGCTCAAGAAGAGCTTGTATGGACTTAAACAGTCCCCTAGACAATGGTACCAAAAGTTTGATGCTTTTTTGAACTCTCACGACTATTCTTGAAGCAATGAGGATCATTGTCTCTACACAAAGAAATGCTCAGATGACAACTTGATATGCCTGATACTTTATGTCAATGATATGTTGATTGCTCGGAAGTCCTCTTATGACTTGTCAATTCTAAAAAAGAAGTTGAGTTAGACATTTGATACGAAGGATTTGGGGGATGCCAAACATATTCTTGGCATGCACATTACTTGTGATAGGAGTAAAAGATGCATATACTTGTCTCAAAGTGAGTACATATCCAAAGTACTTCACAAGTTCAATATGCAAGGTGGAAAGGCATTGAGTACACCTTTACCCACATATGTGAAATTGAGCAAGGATGATTGCCCCAAATCCGATGAGGAAAATGAATTCATGACCAAAATTCCCTATCAGTCTGGTGTTGGCAGTCTCATGTATGCTATGGTAGCTAGAAGACCATACATTGCATTTGCAGTGGGACTTGTGAGTAGATATATGTCTAATCCTAGCAAGAAACATTGGGAAGCAGTCAAGATGATTTTGAGATATCTGAGTGGCACTAAGGACAGATGTCTATGCTTAGGTAGAGGGAAAGCATCCATTATTGGTTACACAGATTCTGACTATGCTGGTTGTGTAGACAATCGTAAGTCTACATTAAGGTACATTTTTTATTTTGCTAGAGGTGCCATCTCTTGGAGATCTCGTCTTCAAGAATGTACAACTATTTTCACCACAGAAGCAGAGTATGTTGCAGCAAGTGAGGCATGTAAAGAAGAATTGTGGCTTTCTCTTCTTGCTTGTGATATGCGTTTACCTCAACATGTACCTCATTTGCTCAGTGATAGTCAGAGTGCCATTGCTTTGGCTAAGAATCTGGTATATCATGCAAAGACCAAGAACATTGAGGTGAGGTATCATTTCAGTAGAGATTGCTTAGCCATTGAGCGCATTATTCTTGAGAAGGTTCACACTCGAGATAATGTTGCAGATGCTTTGACTAAAGCTCTACCAAAGGATAACTTTCGACACTGTTGTCACTTGATGGGGGTTACTTGATTCATGATCTTACACAATCACTTGTATACTTTGTAACATGCCCATCCAATGGGAGGTATTGTGTGTTTGTATACTTACACTCAAGTATTCTTATGATTCTTTATTTTCTCCCATAGTTACTTTGGCCATATTGGCCTTTAGTGGGAGATTGTTAACATTAGTGTCCATGTGAAATGTCAAATGGACATCAGACACTTCTTTGTATATGTTCCTTAATAAAAACATATAGTGGCCTAGCCATCGACAAACTGTAAGTTTGACCACATTTGTAACACCTAAGAAGTCTGTGCTCGTGCTCCCTGTGTACTGTGTTTTCTTGCGTATTCTGTAGCCTCTCTACAGAGTACTGCATGCAACACTTGGAGCTCGGTTTTCTACTCTGAGGATATCATCGTGGAGCTCTTGAGAAGCGGATCGCATTGTGGTGTGTCACCATCAAAACACTTACAGTTACTCTGACATGAATCCACACGGACAACTAGTCAACCTTGGCCACCGCCAAGAATCCAGTGTTCCATGCTCAAACAAAGCACATCAAGATCCAGTACCACTTCATCTGTGAGAATCTCATGTCTTAGGAGATTACTCTAGAGTAGTGTACCTCTTAGGAGAACCTAGCATACATGTTCACGAAGGCTCTATCTCCAATTCCACTCCAATGCCTGGTGGACCTCGACAGCATTTAGCCGCTCCAAAATGGAGCTGTAGACGGGGTATTGACGACATGATTGCTTATACATCATCTATATTTGTATCCACATGAGTGCATCTCCATTTTGTATCTCGGAGGCACTCCATTTCTAGTTTATTTCCATTTTATGTTGTATCTCTTTTGTATTTGGGTACCTTTCCATTTTCTTCTACCATTGAATTCATTCTCCTTTAAAGAGAATTATCTTACATGAGATGTATTGAGCCCCTCCCAAATCTATATAAGGAGGGCATCTTCCCCCAATTGTACTTGGTTAGAAGCTTGGGGAGCCTACTCCATGCTCTTGGCAAGATCATTTCTAATCCATGTGAGTTTACCCATTTCTTGGTCTACTCATTTTGAGTCTCTCACACTCTTTCTTTTGTGAGTACACTCTTCTTTTCATTTTGTTTCCGCGCATGTACTCTCTACATGGGGTGGGTTCAAAAGATGATAAAAGAAGCACCTCAGGCTATCTTACTTTTGCACGTACCAAATTGATATCATGATCTTCTAAGAAACAACCTATAGTCATTCTTTCATCAACAGAAGCTGAATACAAAGGACTTGCAAATGCTACACAAGAAGATATGTGGATTAGGGCTCTACATTCAGATGTAGGGTTGAATACTTCTACTCAACATATATTTGGAGACAACATTAATTCATTACATCTTGTTGCGAACCCTATCGATCATGCCAAGACCAAACATATAGAAGTTCACTATCATTACTGTTAAAAATAAAGAAGTAAGCTCGTATATATTTTTGCAAAAAGGATTTTCTTCAAGTAGAAGGAAAATACAAAAATGAAAAATAGAAGCATTTACTTCAGCAAGTAGTGGAGGCCAAAAGAGAATCAAATCCAAAATCTGAATTGTAAGAGGAGTGGCTGTCCAAAGTAGTGGAGAAATGATGGAGAAGAGCTCTCAAACTCATCATGAGAGTTTTTGGTCACTTGGCTATAAAAGAAGCAAGGGAGGACACTCAAGGAGGGAGGAAGAAGGCGTGGAAGCCCCCTTGTATCTACTTCATTTGGTTTGAGTCATTTCGTTCAGTTCACTCTCATAGAGTGTGTCCAGCCGCACACCCATTTTTGGGTAGTCTACTTGTGAGAGTCATATCTCTCAACATATGTATCTAAATTTAGTGTTTAAACATTCGTTGGAAAGCTTATCTTGAGTACTTCCTCTGTCTAGAACAGTTTTATGAAATTCTTTATGCTCTCTGAGTTATTCAGGTTTTAGTGAAGTCCAGTTTTCAGCCTAACTGAGTGGACAGGTAGTCCGTTTTGAATCAAATAGTTGACAACTCAAATCTACTCCAAATTAAGTGTTTGATATCTCATTTGAAAGCTCTAGGTGTCTAGTTTGAGTGACCAAAGTTTCAAGTTCATTGGATATTTCAGTTGGTACCAGTTTTCATTTGAAGGTTCTGCTGTTGGCAAGAGTCTTCATCCTGAGAAGGTCTTCTACACTTTCCGCTGCGATTAGGAGAGGAATTCTCCAACATTTGGTATCAGAGCCTTGGAGTTTGAAGAGGCAAAGCATTGGAACTAAAGTGAAGCAAAGCGAAAGCTAGAAATTAAGGGGGAGCTTCGTGAATTCAAGAGAGAGCGCCACAACATACTTGAGGTAAACTTCAATCTTGGAAGTTTTCAATGGCTGATTTAGGACAACAAGTTGAGAAGTTAGACAAAGACAATTTTCAGTCTTGGAGGTATAGAATGATAAATTACCTTAAAGGTAAAGGTTTATGGGGTTTAGTTAGTGGAGATGATCCACAACCGGTAGACCTTGAAGATCCCAACATTACTCTGGCACAAAGGAGACAATTTGCTGATTGGGAAGAGAGGAATCGAAGGGTGATGTTCCTCATCTCACAAGTTATTTCTAACACTATGATTGGTCATGTGCAAAGCTTAGAAACAGCCAAAGAAGTTTGGGAAGCATTGGAGAAGGTGTATGCTACTTCAACAAGGTCTCGGAGGATGCAACTCAAGAACAAGCTCAACAACATGAAGAAAAGCTCAAACCAAAGCATTAGTGAGTATACATTGAGGATTAAGGAGCTTCGAGATCAACTAGCATCAGTTGGATGATCCTCTACCAACATTCGACGAGATTATACCAAATCTTGTGGCTGAAGAGGTTGCTCAACAAGGAGAAGGCAACAAAGGTAAGGACAGCCATAGTCAAATGTTATATGCAGGAAGAGGTAGAGGAAGGAACTCAAGAGGAGGCTCGAGAGGAAGAGGAAGAAGCTACAACAATACAAATTTCAGCCAACACAACTCGGACGACAACAAGGACAACTCAAATGACAACACACATGGAAGAGGTCGAGGAAGAAATAGAGGAAGAGGTCGAGGTTCATACAATCCTCATAAAGGTATAACATGTTATCATTGTGGTAAACTAGGACATTATGCAAATGATTGTTGGCAAAAGAATGGAAGGCTGAATGGAGGCAACCAAAGGAGCCAAAATAACTATGCGAGTACATCAAGTGAAGGAGACAAGCAAACCATGCTTGCCATGAAGCATGACTACAACAACTCGAGAAGTGATGACCAAAAATGGTTCATAGATTCAAGTTGCAGCAACCATATGACATGCCAAGGAGATTTGTTCACAAAGCTACAAGCTCCAAGTGGAAAAGGATGTGTAGAGACCGGCGATGAAACTCAACACGCAATTGAGCATGTTGGAGATATCAAGCTTGGAGACAAGAAGGTATTGGCTGATGTTCTTCATGTTCCTACTGTTGCAAAGAATTTGATTTCAGTAGGACAAATGGTAGAGAAAGGATATCATGTTATCTTCAATGAAAAAGGCTGCTTTATAAAGAATCCAAAAGAAGGATTCAAGGTCATTGCTCAAGGAAGGAAAGAAGGAAGGATGTTCACTTTGGACATTCAACAACCGCATGGAAAGGTGATGTATATTCAGTTTGGAAACAAGAGGATAGCTGAAATCGATTTGTGGCACAAAAGGTTTGGACATATCAACATTCCCAAGCTCAAGGACATGAGCAACCATGAAGTGGTAAGAGGTCTTCCAAGATTCAATGATGCCGGACTACATGAGTTTTGTGAAGCATGCCAACTAGGAAAGCAAACTCGACAACCATTCAAGAAAAGCAACTATGTGGCAAGGAATGTCCTCGACTTGATACACACGGATGTATGGGGACCATCACAACAACCATCAGTGGCTGGTAATAGATATTTTGTCACTTTTATTGATGATCATTCAAGGAAAGTATGGATGTTTTGCATAAAACAAAAATCAGATGTGTTCTCCATGTTCAAGAGATTTAAAGCACAGGTAGAAAAGGAAACAGGACGCTACATAAAGACCTTGAGGTCTGATGGAGGAGGAGAATATTTCTCCAAAGAATTTTCTGACTTTCTTTATGAAAATGGAATCAAGAGACAATTTACATGTAGGTACACACCTCAACAAAATGGAATAGCTGAAAGGAAAAATCGACATATCACAGAAGTTGCAAGATGCATGCTCAACGAGATGAAGATGCCACTAAACTATTGGGCTGAAGCAACTAGTACGGCCGTTTATTTGATGAACAAGTGCACAACGGCTGGAGTGCATAATCTAACTCCCGAGGAGGTTTATTCCGATAAGAAGCCTGACCTTACACATCTCAAAGTTTTTGGATGTGTGTGTTATGTTCACATCCCTCAAGAACTAAGGACAAAGATGGAGGCAAAGTCCGAAAAATGTATTTTTATTGGATATTCATCGGAGCAAAAGGGATATAGGTGCTACAATCCGGTGACAAAGGAGCTACGAGTCTCACGAGATGTGGTATTTGATGAGCTAAGACCATGGTTTGGAGACAAAGGGAAAGAGAAGACTCTTGAAGAAGATTGCGAAGATGATGAAGGTGCTGTCCAAGAAGAATTTCAGCAAACAAGCACTCAAATGTCAGGTCCAGAAGCTTCTACATCACTTGGAGAAAGCTCAACATGGAAGGGGAGGCTAAGGAGTCATTCCTCATCACCAACATCAGCTTATGAAAGATCTAAAGCCGAAAGTGCTGCCCAAAATAGTGATTCAAATACAAGTGAAGAAGAGGATGAAGAGGTGATCACACCAAAGGTAAAGTTGAACCGATTGAAGAAGCAATGTTCAAAAGGAAATGAAAGGAGGTCTTCAAGAGCAAGGTATCCAATTGAAAGGCTGAGCTATGATAGTTTTATTGCAAAACATTTTGCATATATGACACAGGTGGTCAAAGATAAAGAACCGGATGCATATGAAGAAGCATGTACACAAAAAGAATGGCAAGAAGCTATGCAAGAAGAGATGAAAGCTCTCAAGGACAATCACACATGGGAGCTAGTTCCAAAGGCTGAAGGTATGAAGATTGTTCCAAATAAATGGGTGTTTAAAATAAAGAGAAATGCTGACCGGTCTCTAGCAAGGCATAAAGCTAGACTAGTAGCAAAAGGATTCAAGCAAACTCACGGCATCGATTATGAAGAGACTTTCAGCCCGGTTGCAAAGATGGGAACAATTAGAACCTTGATTGGAGTGAGTGCAGCAAGGAGATGGCCATTGTACCAACTCGACATAAAAAATGCTTTTCTCAATGGTGAACTTCAAGAAGAGGTATACATGAGTCAACCGATTGGATTTGAAGACAAAAAGCACCCAAATTTTGTTTGTAGATTGAAGAAAGCTTTGTATGGGCTGAAGCAAGCACCACGTGCTTGGAATCAAAGATTGGTCGAGTACCTCACAAGGTGTGGGTATAGTCCAAGTAATGCAGATCCCTCTCTCTACATGAAGAAAGAAGAAGGCAAGCAGGTATATATTTGCATATACGTTGATGATCTCATCATAACAGGAAGTAATGTTACAGGAATACAAGAGATCAAAAGGAAACTCGGTAAGGAGTTTAAAATTTCAGATCTTGGTGAGCTGAAATACTTTTTAGGCATTGAGATAGTCTATGGGAAAGATGGCATTTACTTAATGCAAAGAAAGTACCTATTGGATGTTCTTTTCAGATTTGGAATGAGTGAATGCAAACCACTCACTCAACCTATGGACACAAATGTGAAGCTATGCTCAAATGATGGAGAGAAGTTACATGATGTAACTACATACAGGAGTATTATAGGTTCATTGATCTATGCTACGATCACAAGACTAGATTTGTGTTATATTGTTGGAGTTCTTTCTCAATTTATGCAAGCTCCAACAAGTGAACATTTAAATTCAGCCAAACGAGTGCTAAGATATGTGAAGCACACTATCAATCATGCATTGTTTTATAGATATGATGAAGAATTGCAGGTAAAGGGCTTCAGTGATGCTGATTGGGCTGGTTCCAAGGAGGATAGAAGATCCACTTCAGGTTATGTGTTCATGATAGGTAGCAAACCTATCACATGGAGCTCAAAGAAGCAACCTACTCTTGCACTATCATCTACAGAAGCTGAATATAGAGGTTTAGCCTTTGCAACTTGTGAAGCTATGTGGATTAAGAAGCTCTTGGCTGATCTTGATGTGCAAGTGGAGACCATTCCAATTTATGGTGACAACATGTCAAGCATTCACTTGACAAACAATCCAATGTTTCATGCACGAAGCAAGCACATAGAAGTGCATTATCATTATGTTCGAGAAAAAGTTTTGAGCAAGGATGTGGATATAAAGTTCATTGGAACTAATGACCAGGTTGCAGACATGCTTACAAAGTCCCTCGATGCTTCTAAGCTCAAGTGGTTCAAGGACGACATCAACTTACAAGATATGGTTGAAGGTGCAAGCTCACATGTGAGCTTGAGGGGGAGTGTTAAAAATAAAGAAGTAAGCTCGTATATATTTTTGCAAAAAGGATTTTCTTCAAGTAGAAGGAAATTACAAAAATGAAAAATAGAAGCATTTACTTCAGCAAGTAGTGGAGGCCAAAAGAGAATCATTCAAAAGAGAATCAAATCCAAAATCTGAATTGTAAGAGGAGTGGCTGTCCAAAGTAGTGGAGAAATGATGGAGAAGAGCTCTCAAACTCATCATGAGAGTTTTTGGTCACTTGGCTATAAAAGAAGCAAGGGAGGACACTCAAGGAGGGAGGAAGAAGGCGTGGAAGCCCCCTTGTATCTACTTCATTTGGTTTGAGTCATTTCGTTCAGTTCACTCTCATAGAGTGTGTCCAGCCGCACACCCATTTTTGGGTAGTCTACTTGTGAGAGTCATATCTCTCAACATATGTATCCAAATTTAGTGTTTAAACATTCGTTGGAAAGCTTATCTTGAGTACTTCCTCTATCTAGAACAGTTTTATGAAATTCTTTATGCTCTCTGAGTTATTCAGGTTTTAGTGAAGTCCAGTTTTTAGCCTAACTGAGTGGACAGGTAGTCTGTTTTGAATCAAATAGTTGACAACTCAAATCTACTCCAAATTAAGTGTTTGATATCTCATTTGAAAGCTCTAGGTGTCTAGTTTGAGTGACCAAAGTTTCAAGTTCATTGGATATTTTAGTTGGTACCAGTTTTCATTTGAAGGTTCTGCTGTTGGCAATAGTCTTCGTCCTGAGAAGGTCTTCTACACTTTCCGCTGCGATTAGGAGAGGAATTCTCCAACAATTATGTTAATGAAAAGTTCATGAGTAAGGAGATACAATTCTCATATGTGTCTACATATCAACAATGTGTAGATATGATGACAAATGCAGGGGAATCCACTTCACTAAGAAAGTGATAAAATCTTTACTTAAAATACTTTTGATCATGCATAAGAAATTTGCATGTTACCATCCTCAAATTAATGATCAAGCCATGAGTTCCACTAAAGTCTTATGTAATGTGCTAATCAATGTTGTGATAACAACAAATTTGAATGGGAAAAATAATTGCATCATGCATTATGGGCATATAGAGCTTCAAAAAGAGTAGCATTAAGATCAATTCCATTCAACTTGATCTATGGTCAAACAAGCCATTTTACCTATTGGTTTCTTAGTGTTGACATTAAAAGTGAGAAAAAATCTATGGATGGATGGGTCATGAATTATCAAGACAAGTGAAAATAGAGAAGTTGCAAGAAATTAGGTTTTGGCCAATAGCAAGATCTATGCTGCTACAAGATGAAAAAAGCATGTTATGATGTGCACATTAAAAACAAGCAACTTCAAGAAGGTGATTTGGTGTTAGTACACACACTAAAATAGAATGTTACGGAAACCTAGAAGTGAGATTATGGCCCTTTGGTCATTGAACAATTGTCTATGAGTGGTGCCATACAACTTGCTACCCTAGATAGAGATCTTCCACCCAAGCATATCAATGCATATAGAATCAAGCTCTTTTAACGTCCCTTGATGGAGATGCTAGAATGATTTCAAAAATCAATGAATAAGAAACAAAAAGAACTACATTTTTGTTCATATATTTAGGTAGTGATGTGTGTGAACACTCTAGGACCGTCAGGGCACTTTTTTCCCTCTTTAGGAGGTGTTTTTCCCCTGGCTTGTATATATGTCTATTACCCTAACGGGCTACTTATCTTTGTACATTCTAGTGGTAATACATTCAATATTGTGTATTGTGCTCCAAGCTTCTTCTTCTTCCTTGTGCTATTTGCGTGCTTCCGACGTCTAACTCCAACAATTGGTATCAAACCAAGTCGCCACTTCATCTGGGGAATTATCTACACCTCTTCCGTTGCAGTCTCAAAATCACACGAAATTTGGTAAGCATACCTGCGGTGTTTCAAAGATCAAAACAACTTTGCTTTGTGGTGCCAAAATCGCAATCTGAGCTCATTCCGGCCTCCGAATGCACTATCACAGTGCTTCTGCAGGCTATTTTGTCTATTTGCACCAAAGGTATATACTAATTTTGGTTCGCCAATATAAGCATCTCGAAGTCTAGTATAGGTCTAACAGATTTTGTCTGGGGTAGTTCTGTTCAGCTTTTTGAGATACATTCAATTTTTTGCATCAAGGTATTTTAGTCATCGACCATGGCTGAAAGCAGTGATGTATTCCGTATGTTGGTTGTTGAGGATAAGTTGGATGGTACCAACTACTCGTTATGGGCTTATATGATGTGACATGTATTGGTTGCAAAAGAACTATGGAACATTGTGCAGGGTGTTGAAAAACGTCCTATCACACCTGCAACTGTTACAACTACAAGTACTAAAGTTGATGTAGAAGGTGTCGAAGATGATGATATTCTGCAGATTCCTATTCGTGCTATGGTTTCTGCTGCACCTACTGTAGAGAAAATTTTTTGGGATGGCACGGATGCCCAAGCACATGCATTGATAGCTTTGTCTGTCAAACGTGCCATTATTCCTCACATACGCTCTTGCAGAACAGCTAAGGATGCTTGGGATACACTTACCACATTGTACCAAGCTAGGAATGAGGCTTGTGTTGCTTGCCTCCAAAAACAGTTGGAGAGTGAGCACATGAATGAAGGTGATTCTATGGATAGTTTTCTAACAAAGATCAAAGACTTGAAGGCACAATTGATTTCTTTCGATGAGGCTATACAAGATAGCTCACTTGTGCAGACCGTTTTGAATGGTCTTCCTGACTCATATCAAAGTTTTGCTTCTACTCTTTGTTTGATGATGAAAGGCAATCCAAATGGCTTGTCATTTGAGGAGTTAGTCTCTGTTTTGTTGCTGGAAGATCAGTCCAGGCAAAATAGGTTCATTATGTGTGTTTTAGATCAAGCTTTCCTGGCTAGTCAAAAGGGTAAAGGAAAATGGAGCTCTTCAATTAGTAAGAAGAAATCTGCTAATTTTGCACAATTGAAGAGGGAACACAAAGATGAAAAGAAATCAGAAAGGCAAAAATTATTTTGGAAGTACTATAAAGGAAATGATCATATCATGAAGAACTATACAAAACTAGCTGCTAAAGAGGCAAAGAAGAAAGAGGATGGAATGGTTGTTGCAGAGGCCTCTACACCCAAAACAGAGTCTGCTAATCTTGTGTAGGAAGAAGAATGGGTGTTTACTATTGTTTGTAGTTTTAACCCATCTTCTCATGAGCAGTGCATGTCTGCAGTAGACTCAAATGTTTGGTACTTTGATAGTGGGGCGACCAAACATATTACCTTGCAGCGTAGTTTCTTCTCTTCACTCGAGCCTGCCCCTACACGGAATACTGTTACATGTGCCAACAACTCCTCTTATCCTGTTATGGGAGTTGGTAAGATCATTTTGACTACTGTTGATGGTAGTTCTTTCACTTTGTCAGATGCTTTGTTTGTGCCAGGGATCAAGAAAAATTTGTTATCAATTTTTGCATTAGCCAAGATTGGCTTGGTTGTGAAATTTATTGATGACAAGTATAGAGTTCATGATCTCTCAAATGGTGATCTGATTATTGCTTCTGGCATTTTATATCGTGGATTGTATAAGCTCATAGACTATGAAAGATCAATGAATGATTCGACATGTGCAGTACATGATTCTCAAGCTATGTCAGATGCAAATCTTTGGCATGCATGCTTTGGTCATCTCAATTTTTCTAGTTTGCAACGCCTGCAGAAATCTGGAATGGTGTCCTCTTTGTCCAAACTTGAGGCACTTGGAAAACATGTTTGTGAAGGTTGTGTTTTGGGAAAAATGTAGCGTTCCTCCTTTCTAAAAGATGGTTCAGTTCGGGCTACTCAGATTTTGTAGCTTGTACATAGTGATGTTTGTGGTCTTATGCAGACACCTTCTTTTGGAAATTATCTTTGCTTCATTACTTTCATTGATGATTTTTCCAGGCATGCATGGGTATATCCATTGAAGGCAAAGTCCGAAGTGTTCATGTGCTAAAAAACAATTTTTGGTTTTGGCTAAAAATCTTTTAGCATGTAAAATGGGCACCCTCCGTTCTGATCGAGGGGGGAATATATGTCTTCTGATTTTAATGCATTTCTGGCTGAATGTGGGATAAAGCACCAGTGTACAGTGCCATATACACCTCAACAGAATGGATTTTCTAAACGAAAGAACAAGTCACTCATGGAGGTGGCGAGGTGTATGGTCAAGAGTCAGGCTTTACCACATAGTTTCTGGCTTGAGGCTATCATGTGTGCAACATATGTACTTAATAGGTCTCCTACCAAAGCGCTGCAGTATATCACTTCATATGAGGCTTGGCATGATGGCAAGCCATCTGTTGCTCATCTGCATGTTTTTGGTTGTTTGACATATGCATTAGTGCCTGAACAACATCGTATTGGATGATAAAGTAGTAAAATGTATTTTTGTTGGGTACAGTTCTGAAAGTAAAGGCTATCATCTATATCATCCACAAACTAAATGCATTCTAGTTAGCCGTGATGTTGTTTTTGTGGAAGATGCTATTCACCCATTGCTTTCATGTACTAAGGAGACATGTGTTAGCTCGAGAGACGTGTATGATACTTTGCTGCCTCTTTCTACAGGTGGACAGTCTAGTGCTGGTCCTAATGAGGCAACTTCTCAGCCTTTGCACGTTTCATGTGATGATGCAGATCATCCCATTTCTAATGTAGATTTACATGATGCACTTGTTGATGAGAGAGCTGATATTGAAGAGGCAAAAACTATGCCAAAATGGCTGGTGCAGACTTTGCATGATAGCAAATTAGATGCACCTCTGTCATATCGTACTCGATTAGGCTCTCATAGTGCCTCTTTTGCATCAGATTGCTATGCTATGGCTGCATGTAGTCTCTGTGATGAGACTGAGCCTCTTTTGTTTGATGAAGCACAAAATTTAGAAAATTGGATGGTTGCTATGCAATTTGAATATGATGTTATAATGAAGAATGGTACTTGGTCTTTTTGTGACTTGCCTCCTGGAAAGAAAGCCATTGGTGCTAAGTGGGTATACAAGCTGAAGCGTAAACTTGATGGTATTTATTGTTGATAGGTATAAGGCTAGGCTTGTTGCAAATGGTTATGCGCAGGAAAAAGGCATTGATTTTAATGAAACCTTTGCTCCTACTTGCCGAATGACTATTGTTTGTAGCATGTGCACTTGAAGCTCATCATGGTTGGAGTGTACATCAGTTGGACATTAAAACAACATTTCTGAATGGTGACTTGCATGAAGAAGTGTATTTTTTATGCCCCGTGGCTTTGTGCAGGTTTAGAGAAGGCATTATATGGTTTAAAGTGAAAACCAGATACGCAGGTTAAAGAAGGCATTATATGGTTTAAAGCAAGCACCATGTACTTGGTATGAAAAGATACATGCCTATCTGATTGCACATGGTTTTGAGAACAATCCAATTGAAAGCACCTTATATGTCAAGCATTCTAATGATCTACTTCTGATCATTGTGGTGTACGTTGATGACATGCTTCTCACTGGTCCTCATGAGAAGCATATTGCTGATTTCAAGGCTGATTTACATGCCTCATTTGAGATGTCTGATTTGGGGCATTTGCATCATTATTTGGGCATTCAATTTATGCACATTGATGGTGGAATGGCTTTGTGTCAAATGAAATATATTGACACATTATTGGAGCGTTTTGGCCTTGAAGACTGTAAACCTATTGCCACCCCTATGGAGACATGTTTACGATTGAGTCTTCATGATGCTTGAGATGCATTTGATGCTTTTCTCTCTCAGCAGGCTATTGGATGCTTGATTTACTTATGCATTACTCGGCTAGATATTCAGTTTGCTATCTCACAGATGAGCAGGTTTATGCATTGCCTAGGAGTCAAGCATTGGCAGGTAGTTAAGCGCATCTTTCGCTACTTGAGTGGTACTCGGCTACTTGGTTTGTTTTATCCCAAGGGGGGATCACTACTGCCAGATTTGCATGCTTTTTTTACTCTAATTGGGCTGGTTTCTATGACACTGTGTCCACTAGTGGCTTTTGCTTCATGCTTGGTAGCTCATGTATATCTTGGTTAAGCAAGAAGCAGCCTACTGTGGCCACCTCCAGTTGTAAGGCTGAGTAGCGCACTAAGCACATTGAGGTGCATTATCATTATGTCAAAGAGAGGTTTTCTACTGGGGAGATTAGCTTGGCATATGTGCCCACACAGGAGAACATTGCAGACCTTTTCACGAAGGATCTACCTAGGGAGAAGTTTGAAGCTTTCCACAAAGCTTTGGGCTTACTTCCTTTTGTGGAGTGATTTCCACATAGCTTGACACTTCCTTATACATGAGTGCCAACTCCTTGTTCACCGCATCACTCCCAGGGGGCATTTGTTGATATATTTAGGTAGTGATGTGTGTGAACACTCTAGGACCGTCGGGGCACTTTTTCCCCTCTTTAGGAGGTTTTTTTCCCCAGCTTGTATATACGCTTATTGCCCTAACGGTCTACTTATCTTTGTACATTCTAGTGGTAATACATTCAGTATTGTGTATTGTGCTCCAAGCTTCTTCTTCTTCCTTATGATGTTCACGTGCTTCCGCAGATGTCTAACTCCAACAAGTTTAAGGAATAATCTCAAGCCCAAGAATTAGAAAGAACTAAACAAAGGCATATGTGGAAATGACAAGTCGATGAGTGAAATAAATCTCTCAAAGGAATAAATGTGTACCTATGTCCATCTGTCAAGTTATTCATGGACGATCATCAATCTCAAGAAAGCTCCTTGGTTTCATGCCAATTTGACAAACTTCTCATTCCCCTTGGTCCAATAGGAGATTACCACTGCTTGGAATTGGGCTTTTGCCTCCTACTCCTCACATGCCAAGTGTTGGAGGATGGTAGTCATGAAGACAACACATTTTGGTTAGTACTCAGAAAAATATTCAATACATTCGTCAAGCTAGAAGGGAAAATCTTTATTGAAGGCTAAGACATCTTGAGGAAGAAATAAATGTTGGCCACTTTCAATGCCAAATAGGTCTCCAAAAAATTAGAAGCATGCTGAGCTACGAAGAAGAAATTCAAAGAAAGAATCTATGAGTATACTTTAAAGATTAGTGGGCAAGAAAGGTGAAAAATCCTACTAAAGAGACGTGTCGACTCCGCAAGAAGAAGCAATCCAAGGAAGTGATCCCTTTCATGATAGATATTGATGGGGTTGAGTGCAAGTCGGATGAAGAAAATACTATGTTGATT
Organism: Ceratopteris richardii; assembly: GCA_020310875.1. NCBI lineage: Eukaryota > Viridiplantae > Streptophyta > Polypodiopsida > Polypodiales > Pteridaceae > Ceratopteris > Ceratopteris richardii. Next base: position 69,112,700 of record CM035410.1, read on the forward strand.
GTCAATCACTTTACCTAGCTTTTGTAGATTTCCATGCCTCTTTCTCACCATAGGCACGATTGCATGATGACCATCTCTAGAATCAAAACCAAAAGAATTCCACAAAATATGAAGCCTCTTCTTGATGCTCCCATATTAAATGATGAGATTCTTGAAGTTATTGATTCTCTTCGTAATAGCAAAAGCCTGAGTTTGAATGGCCTCACCAATGAGTTTTACAAGACCTTCCAACACATGGTGATTACTCCACTATGATTGGTGTGGCAAGAGACCATTTCTTTCGATGTGCATCCCAAAAGTCTCAATGAAGGCATTCTCAAGATTATTTGCAAAAAATGTAGCAAAAACAAGATTGAAAATTGGCATCCAATTATGATGTTACAAACAATTTAAAAGATCCTTGCCAAGGTTTAAAAAAATTTCTTAATTCTTTGCATAAAAAAGCATATGAGAATATGAAAGAACTACCATCATCAGTAGCCAGAATGATCTTACCAACTCCCATTACAAGATAAGAGGCATTGTTAGCACATGTGACAACATTCCCTATACGCGTAGGCTCAAGTGAACTGAAGAAACTACGTTGCAAGGTAATATGTTTGGTTGCCCCACTATCAAAGTACCAAACAACCAATTGAGTCTAGTGCAGACATACACTATTCATGAGAAGATGGGACATAACTACAAACAATAGTAAATCTCCATTCTTCATTATGCACAAGATTAGTAGACTTTTTTTAGGTGTAGAGTTCTTTGCAAGAACCATCAATAGTAGTCAGAATGATCTTACCAACTCCCATTATAGGATAAAAGGAGTTGTTAGTGCACGTGATAGTATTCCCCATAGGGGCAAGATCAAGTGAGCTGAAGAAACTGCATTGCAAGGGAATATGTTTGGTTGCCCCACTGTCAAAGTACCAAACATCTGAGTCTACTGCAGACATACACCATTCATGAGAAGATGGGTCTTAATTGCAAACAGTAGTAAATGCCCATTCTTCATTCTCCACAAGATTAGTAGACTTTGTTTTAGGTGTAGAGTCCTTTGCAACAACAATTCTAGCCTCTTTTTTCTTTGCCTTTTTTGCAGCCAGTTTCGGACAACTCTTTATGACATGACCATTTCCTTTACAGTATCTACAAAACAATTTTGCATTTTCTATTTTCTTCTCATCTTTTCTTTCTTTTTTGATTGTGCACAATTAGCATATTTTTTCTTACTAGAAGATGAGATCCATTTACCTTTGCCCTTCTGACTAGCTAAGAAAGCTTGATCTGCTACATGCATGATGGACCTATTCTACATGGATTGATCTTCATGCAACAAAACGGAGACTAACCCCTCAAATGTTAAGGCATTTGGATTGCCTTTCATCATCAATTGAAGAGTAGAAGCAAAACTCTGATATGAATCTAGAAGGCCATTTAGAGCAATCTACATAAGTGGTAATTTGGCAAGTCTTCATTAGTAGAAATCATTTGCTCCTTCAAATCTTTGATCTTTGTCAAAAAACTATCATAGAATCTCCTTCATTCATATGCTCACTCTCCAAATGTTTTCCGAGGTAAGCAACATGAGCCTCATTTCTTGCCTAATACAAAGTGGTAAGTATATCCCAAGCTATTGATATATTTAGGTAGTGATGTGTGTGAACACTCTAGGACCACCGGGGCAATTTTTCCCTCTTTAGGAGGTTTTTTTTCCCCAGCTTGTATATACGCCTATTGCCCTAATGGGCTACTTATCTTTGTACATTCTCTAGTAATACATTCAGTATTGTGTGTTGTGCTCCAAGCTTCTTCTTCTTCCTTGTGTTGTTCGTGTGCTTCCACAGACGTCTATCTCCAACAATTGGTATCAAAGCAGGTCATCGCTTCATCTAGGGCATCGTCGACACTCCTCCGTTTGTAGTCTCAGAATCGCACGAATTTTGGTGAGCATACTCAGCGTGTTTCGGAGATCAAAACAGCTTCATTCTGTGGTGTCGAAATTGTGATCTTAGCTCGTTTCGGCCTCCGAACGCACTATCGTAGCGCTTGTGCAGGCTATTTTGTCTTTTTGTGTCAAACATATATACCAATTTCTATTCGCCAATATAAGCGTCTCGAAGTCTGCTATAGGTCTAGTGGAATTTTTCTGGGTAGTTGTGTTCAACTTTTTGAGATACAGTCAATTTTCTGCATCAAGGTATTTTAGTCACCGGCCATGGCTGAAAGCAGTGATGTATTTCGTATGTTGGCTGTTGAGGATAAGTTGGATGGTACCAACTACGTGTTGTGGGCTTATATGATGCAACATGTATTGGTTGCAAAAGGACTATGGAACATTTTACAGGGTGTTGAAAAACGTCCTATCACACCTGCAACTGTTACAACTGCAGGTACTGAAGCTCATGCAGAAGGTGTCGAAGATGATGATATTCTGCATATTCCTGTTCGTGCTGCGGTTTTTGCTGCACCTACTACAGAGCAAATTCACTGGGATGGCAGAGATGCCCAAGCACATGCATTGATAGCTTTGTCTGTCAAACGTGCCATTATTCCTCACATTCGCTCTTGCAGAACCGTTAAGGATGCTTGGGATACACTTACCACATTGTACCAAGCTAGGAATGAGGCTCGTGTTGCTTGCCTCCGAAAACAGTTGGAGAGTGAGCACATGAATGAAGGTGATTCTATGGATAGTTTCCTAACAAAGATCAAAGATTTGAAGGAACAATTGATTTCAGTTGATGAGGTTATACCAGATAGATCACTTGTGCAAACCGTTCTAAATGGTCTTCCTGATTCATATCAAAGTTTTGCTTCTACTCCTCGGTTGATGATGAAAGGCAATCAGAATGCCTTATCATTTGAGGAGTTAGTCTCTATTCTCTTGCAAGAAGACCAGTCCAGGCAGAACAGGTCCATTATGCAAGTTGCAGATCAAGCTTTCCTGGCTAGTCAGAAGGGCAAAGGAAAATGGAGCTCTTCAACTAGTAAGCAAAAATCTGCTAATTCTGCATATTCAAAGAAGGAAGATAAAGTGAGAAGAAATCAGAAAAGCAGAAATTGTTTTGTAAGTATTGTAAAGGGAATGATCATATCATAAAGAACTGTCCAAAACTGGCTGCTAAAGAGGCAAAGAAGAAAGAGGTTGGAATGGTTGTTGCAGAGGCCTATACACCAAAAACAGAGTCTGCTAATCTTGTGCAGGAAGAAGAATGGGCGTTTACTACTGTCTCCAGTTTTGAACCATCTTCTCATGAGCAGCGCATGTCTGTTGTAGACTCATATGTTTGGTATTTCGACAGTGGGGCGACCAAACATATTACCTCGCAGCGCAGTTTCTTCTCTTCACTCGAGCCTGCCCCTACAGGGAATACTATTACATGCGCCAACAACTCCTCTTATCCTGTTATGGGAGTTGGTAAGATCATTTTGACTACTGGTAGTTCTTTCACTTTCTCAGATGCCTTATTTGTGCCAGGGATCAAGAAGAACTTGTTATCAGTTTCTGCATTATCCAAGATTGTCTTGGTTGTGAAATTTGTTGATGACAGGTGTATAGTTCATGATCTGTCAAATGGCGATGTGATTATTGCTTCTCGCATTTTATGTCGTGGGTTGTATAAGCTCATACACTATGAAAGATCTGTAAATGATTTGGCATGTGCAGTAAATGATTCTCAGGCTATGTCAGATGCAAAGCTTTGGCATGCACGCTTTGGTCATCTGAATTTTGTTTTGCTATGCCTGCAGAAAACTGAAATGGTGTCCTCTTTGCCCAAACTTGAGGCACCTGGAAAACATGTTTGTGAAGGCTGTATTTTGGGCAAAATGCAGTGTTCATCCTTTCCAAAAGATGGTTCAATTCGGGCTACTCAAAAATTACAGCTTGTACATAGTGATGTCTATGGTCCTATGCAGACACCTTCTTTTGAAAATTATCTTTACTTCGTGAATTTTATCGATGATTTTTCCAAGCATGCATGGGTATATCCCTTAAAGGCAAAGTTTGAAGTGTTCATGTGCTTCAAACAGTTTTTGGTTTTGGCTAAAAATCTGTCAGCATGTAAAATGGACACGCTCTGTTCTGATCGAGGGGAGGAATATATGTCTTCTGATTTTAATGCATTTTTGGCTGAACGTGGGATAAAACACCAATGTACAGTGCTGTATACACCTCAACAGAATGGAGTTGCTGAACGAAAGAACAGGTCACTCATGGAGATGGTGAGGTGCATGGTCAAGAGTCAGGCTTTAACCCATAGTTTCTGGCTTGAGGTTGTCATGTGTGCAGCATATGTACTGAACAGGTGTCCCACTAAAGCGCTGTAGTCTATCACTCCATATGAGTCTTTGTTGCAGAGCTAAAGAGAGTACAAAGTAGAGAAAAAGACGGGCCCCAAAATTTTTCCGATTTGGACATCATATCTTTGTATCATAACCATTCTTGTAATATATTTTCCGTTGTAAATGCACTAGAGGAGTCCTCTAGATGCATCCCCACAAAATATTAGAAACTTACCCATGTAAAATAGTAGGAAATTAGTCTTCTAGTGAATAAAGTGCCGGTCTCTTGTGTGAAAGGACCAAACTTAGGGCACATGTATATAAATCACTTTGTGACTCTTTGTAGAAACTTTTTGCCATTGTGAAGAAGGAGCACTTCTGAATTTTCGAAATTGCCTCTTCCTTGCAGATTTTGATCTTCCTCTTGGTCTTGTATGTGTGTGTGTTGCTTGAAATGTGTGTGTAGGACTGTTGTCTACCCCTTCCCATTGATTTTAAGTTGTTGTAGTGTGTGTGCGAACTAGTAGGAGTTGTGGCGTGAGTGTGGGCGCTTCCTGCCATTCACCATTTTGTCCATAACTTGAAGCAGAGTTATCAAAATCGAGTGACTTCCAATAGATGCGTCTCGTCGAGAGCTTCGAAACGAGTACCCTATTGCCTATATTCGGAGTTCGGAGCTGGGAGAAATCCTTGAATTTCTGAAAACTGTTGTAAGAGGTATCGCAGCAAATACTTTCAACATTTCAGTGAGTGTGAGAGGTGGATTAGTCTTTTCTCATGCATGCTAGCTGAGCCACTTCACTTTCCATTATGTGTGCACACGTCTCCATACACTTGGTTAGGTCGTTCGATCGGATTGACATTTAAATGTGTGTTAATTTCCCACTATATGCACTTGTGTGGCAATTGAGGTACAGTCTCATTGGCACAAGTCCTTGAGTCTTCTTGGCTCAGGTACACACGTTTTTGGCGCTGTTGCCGGGGAACACTCAACCAAGGTGCCTTCGTGATGGTTATAGATCGAGTGTGATAGAATCGTACTTGTAGAAGTGAATTTGTCCTGTGGCAATTTAGTCAATCCCTTCAGCACTTGTTACTTCACATCTCAGAGGTGTGTGTGATAAGTTTTAGGTTTAGGGTTAGGAGGAAGGGAGAGAAGGAGGAGTTAGGGTTAGGTTAGAAGGAGAGGAGTAGCGAGGAGAGGAGAAGTAGGAGTAGACAAAAATCACCAAAAAAAAAATCCCCAAAATTCAAATTCTGTCAAAAAAGTATAAAAGCCAAAAAATATGACTCATTTGATACTTTACTGCTTACTGGTATCGTCAGCGAGCAGCGACTGGTATCGCATGGGAGATATCGTGTGCTTCAGACCTTCAAAGCTAGGGTTGAGTTCAAAAGTGCAAGCAATACCATACAAAGGTAAGATCCCTCAAGGTTTATCTGACAAAAACACTTTAAAAGTGACCAAAGGAGTGATTAGGAGCATGCGCAGTATCGCGGGGGGGAAAAGTTGTGTCATCATAAGTTCTTTCTGAGGTACAGTGACCTAGGAGTGAAGAGGAGAGTAAGGGGAGCAAGGGGGTGCAAAAATTTTGGAATTTTCTTGCATTTTGGCTTGAGTATCGCGATCGGTTGAGGTTTGGTATCGCGATACCAAAACTCCCTTGTATCGCGATACTCGCCGAAGTATCGTATCGCTTGATACCTGTCTTGGTATCGCGATACCATTTTGGTATCGTGACCCCGAGTTGGTATCGCGATCGTTCTTGGCTGAGATATCGTATCGCCGGGTACCAGTCTTGGTATCGCGATACCATTTTGGTATCGTGTCGCCAAGTTGGTATCGCGATCTCACCTGATCCATTGGTATCATATCGTTACCTTCATTGGTATCGTATCGTCTCACTTGGCATCAAGTATCGCGACACCACTTCGATATCGTATCGCCCGCTCACCTGGATAGTATCGCGATACCGTCATAAGTATCGTATCATCTAGGTTCTGTGGTATCGTATCGTGTGAATCTAGATATCGTATCGTCTTGCATCTTCAGTATCGTATCGTTTGAAGCCTCAAATATCGTATCGCGAGGATTTTGGTATCATATCGTTACCTTCTGCAGTATCGTATCGTCCGCTTGTGTTATTCGTATCGCGATACCAGAACTAGTATCGTATCGTACACGTGGTATCGTATCGCCTTCTCTTTGAGAATTGTATCGCGATGCTACACTGATATCGTATCGGCATAAGTTCCAGTATCGTATCGTTTGGACTTCTTGTATCGTATCGTAGCCAAGGCAGTATCGCCTAGTGTGGTATCACCTGGAAACGGTATAGGCCAGATTGACCCTAGTATTTTTGTTAGACAATTTGAGGCATTGGAGGAACTAGTCAAGGAGAATCTCTGGGACTTCTAGAGAGACTTAGGTGAGTGAATGAACTTGAGGTCAGGAAGAGTGCTAAGTGGCCGAAGAAGCGTCATATCTTCTGTGGGAAGTGTTGCACAGGCTAGTCATCACTCCATCTATTCAGAGACTTCTAGTGATTCGGAGGAGGAACTACCCATGGCTTCTGAAGACATGCAGGGTCCAACACCGAATAGGAATTTCATGTCTACTGTTGAAGGAGATTACCGTACCTCCTTACAATATGTGTCCACCAATGCCCAGGAGATCCCTATCTACCTGGATGGCTTAAATAGATCTGTGGCTAGGATGGTAACTTCCCTGAATGCCACAATTGTACCCCGACCTGCGGTCAAGTACGAGGGAGGTGCATATGTAGACAAAATTGGTCATATCTACATTGTGACTGAATTTCCTGAAAGGATCAATGAAAGGGGAGAGTTTGTGGACCCAGACAACTCCGAAAGAGCACACCCTGAAGAGTTTGTGACTACCCCTAGGGGAAGGTCTCAAGTATCACGGGTCTTGAGAGGAGACTTGATTCCTCAAGACGACTACTTGTTGGAAGTCTATATGATCCACGGATCAGACCTATTGCTTCAAACCGACTTACCTGCTCCAGGAAGAGAAGAAAGCCCCATGACATTCTATGAGCTGAAAGACCCAGATGATGAAACTAGACTGACATACTTGGACAAGAATCAAAGGAGATACTGGCCTGTGAGTGCCTTAGACAGGGCTCGGCTGAGATATATGGGTGCACCTGTATTTCCTCAGAGAGAGATCAGGCAACTACCTCACAAAATCCTTTTGGAAATCAACAAGAGACGGAACATACCACATCAGGACAGACCAGCCAACGAAGTGTGCCCAACCGTACTCATGTACAGTTTGCAACTCCAGGAGTGCAAACTCACAATCAAGCCCACGCAGGGATAGGTAATCAGTACCGACCACCAGTCAGACCACGACCACCGGTAGGAGGACAGCCTGGAATACCTCCATTATGACCAGCTGCCCCAGTCTTCCTTGTAATGCCCAGACCGCCTGAACCAATGAGAAGACTGAGACCAATTCAAGTGTCTAAATGTGTGAGAAACCATTATGATGGATTGGGGGAACCCTATGATCATATCGCTGAATTTAAACAAGTTCTGAGAGCGGAGCAAGTAGATGACTTCTTTGTGCAGTATGAGTCTTTTGGACTCACCCTCACAGGGACAGCTCTAACTTGGTTCCAACCCTTAGACCCAAATCAATTTGGAAATATGGAACAGTTCTTTCAAGAATTCATTGGGGAATTCACAAAGAGAGGGATTAAACACAATTCTGCATCTTTAATCCATAGCTTTAAACAAAACCCTAATGAAACTGTGAAGATTGTTGCCCGAAGATTCAATCAATATGTGGATAGATGCCCAATAGTTGAGAGACCCACTCAACAAAAGATGATTTCATTATTTTTAGATGGGCTCACTAACGGAACTCTACGAACACTAGTGTATGTGAAGAGGCTACAAACATTGAGTGAGTGTCTTCAGGAGTGCATTGATTTGGAGGATAACCTTGCCGAGGATCTCAAGGGTACAACCGACCTCACTAAATCAGAAGATTTAAGGAGCACTGTTACATCCAACTCTAGTAACATGGAGGAATTAGCAGAATTATTAGCAAAGAAACTAGGAGTCTAGGGACAAAGAGCTTACCAAAACCCAGTGCAAAGAGTGCCTATGCTACGGAGATGTAATTTGTGTGGAGGAGAGCACCCCACACACTTGTGTGTCAGAGGAGGGGCTGGTGCACAACCTATGTATCCATACCACAGACAGCAACAACAAGGAACTTCTTGGTACTGCCACATAGAACAAAAATATACCAACCACACTACTGAGAATTGTCCATTCAATAGGCAAGTACGCCCTTTTCAACCACCGCAGTATAGACCATATGGATACCCTCCTAGGGAGCCAGGTAGAGAGATACCTACACACAAGCCGTATCCCACACCAGCAGAAGCATCACGGCCATATGAGCAGGCACCATACCCACCACCACAACCAGTGCTAGGACCCCAACTGTCAAAACCTCAACAAGTAGTATCTGTAAAGTATGCTCAACCAGAAGAAAACTTAAAAAGAGCTATAGTTCCAGCATCGACAATGACCAACGTAGAATCAACAAACCCTGGATATGAACATCCACCAGGAGAATACTACCCATACGATGCCAACATGATGGAATATGAAATGGCATATGATGCGGCTTATTATGGGTATGAGGGCTATGATCAGATTTATGGAGCAGAGACGGCCACCCTAATGTATACGGCTCCTAAAGCACAACCAATTGTGAGACCACCTATTAGACCACCTATGCAGAGAGGACCATGCTATAGATGCGGAGGAGATCATTTCATTAGAGAATGTCCTCGACCTTACAACCCTCCACCACATAGGATCTGGGAAGGATATTGCAGTGATTGTGGAAAAGAACATCTTTTTAGAGATTGCCCTAAGAATCCGGCAAAAACTCAAGATACCGCACCAATTAATGTGATTGAGGTCATAGAAGGATCTGGAAGTGATAAGGAGTACACCGTACCACTAAAGGCTATTACTAGAGCCCAAGCAAAGCAACAAAAAGGAAAACAACCAGAAGAGAAACAAGAGAGCAATAAAACTGTAGGCTCTAAAATTCAGGTAGTCGAGGATTCTGAGAACCCATGTGAGAATTCCCAAAACACAAGAGTACAAAAATGGAAGGAAAGACGAGAAAAACTCAAAAATAAATGGGCAAGAAATAAGAGTCAAGACAGTAAGAAACAAACTAAGGATTTGAAGGAGCATAAAGAGCAAAAAACTCATAAGGAGATCCCTGAGCCACCGCTGATTAGCGCAGAGAAGGAGAAGCCAGGATCCATTCTAGCTGACCCTAAGCCAGACGATTTGGACATGTGGTTGAAATCTTACCAAGCTAGAATCAAAATGGGCCCAAATATAGAGCAACATGAAAAACTATACCCTCAAGGGGAATTAGAAAAAGAAAGATTGGCAATATGCAGGAAACTCATCGAGGTAGCACAGGCAACCCTAGAAAAAACTATCCCGATTTTACCAGAGACAAGGATTGCACATGGTCTATACGAAGAATGCATCCAATCCAAGGATAAGGAACCTGGAAAGGAAGATGATCAAGGTGAACGAATAAAAGCTCAAGATGAACCGGTGTCAATGATACCAGACCTAGAGGCAGATTGGCCAAAAGACTTGTGGAATAGAATCAGAGAAGAGCAATGGAAGAAGAATGGAGTCAGTCTGCCTCCCTTTGAGGAAATAGATGTGGAAGATTGTCAACCCCATCCCAACCTGGAGGAAGCATATGAGGAAGTATCAAGACTCGATAGAGGTAGGGAGGAAATCATAAGCATTTCAACATTGCCTAACTACATGGGAGAATACGAAAGGGAGTCTATAATAATACGAGCACCCACAGTGCAAGGGAAGGGAAAAGAAAACTCAAAAAGGAGTTCACACAATCTAACAGAACTAAAGAAAACAAAGGTGCAATGCAAATTGATGGTGGAAGAGTTACTTCAACTTAAACCACAATTATGGAGACAGTTAGCAAACCAATTAGAACCACAACCAGGAAAAGGAGAAACAAAAGGAAAGGAAAAGGAAAACCAATCCACAATACAAATTCCAATTGATAAAGTGAGGGAATTTAGTGAAGGAGACGAAGGTAATACATGTTTACCTGTCACCCACAATGGGTATATGACCAAGGCTATTCTAGATACGGGAGCAGGGGTAGGAATTGCCACCAAGGAGATATGGGAAAAGTGGGGAAAACCTGCCTTGCGACCCACACGCATGAAACTCCAACTAGCAGACGGTCATGTGGAAAGGCCCTTAGGAATACTGGAAAGAATCAAATTAACCACCTGTGGAGTAGAATTTGAACACACATTAGCCATTTGTAAGTTCGAGAAAGCAAACAACTATGAAATGATATTAGGGCGACCCTTTATGAGACAAATGCGGGTAGTACAAGATTGGGGAAGAGATTCATTATACCTGCAACATCAGGGAAACACCACCAAGATAAATTTGCACACGTTTGCTTATCGAGATGTCCCTCCACTACAATGGAATCCCGTACACAAGGAAGAAGATGACCTATCCATTCACAGTGCTAGATCAAGTGATCAATCTTGGATACATGAAGATGCCCAGTTATGGATGTGCAAAGAAGCCAAGAGAGCGGAGAATAGAAGACAATTGTGGCCGATAGGACACCCTAACTATCGTTCAGTGGAAGACCCAGACTACATGCCTCAAATCTTTCCTGATTAGATCTTCGAGCCACATGGATGGATGGAAATTTTGGCAACTTTAGATGTGTGTGTAAACGAAGAAGTTTTGACGATGAACGAATGCATAGATGAGGAAGGCTATGATGTAAATCTCTATATGGTTGTTCTTCAAGAAGTAGAAGAAGGGGAAATCTTGGAAAAAGAATGGAAAGAGGAATATGAAAGCATAGAAATGGAGCCAGAATTTAACTCCGAAGAAAGCTACTTAAACACTATTCAGAACAAGAAGGAACAGGAACCAACAAAAATCTTAGCAATTGAAGCTGCTCCGGCAATACACAGGCAGAGGGAAGACATGAGTAAGGTAGAACCGGACCCAGACCTTTTTGAAGTTCCTGAACACTTTAAAAAATACGAAGTAGAGGACAGACAAGTAGCCATTCAAATGCCTAAGCGAGAGGCACGAGACAGAGAAGCATACGACAACAAGGAACAAACCAAAAAAATTGTTGTAACAGTAGAGGACAGAGAAGAGCGGTGCACCTATATTGGAAAAGATGTATCTGAAGAGGAGGAAGAGGAACTCATACACCTTATCCGAGAGTACCGAGACGTATTCGTATGGACCTACAAGGATCTCAAAGGCGTAGAACCCACTATTTGTTCCCATCGAATACCAATGAAGGCTGACGAAAAACCATCCAAACAACGCCCTTATATGTATAATGAGGTTTATGCAGCAAAAATTAAGGAAGAAATAGACAAACTACTAGCGGCAAGATTCATATATAAGATAGAACATACCGAGTGGGTATCGCCATTAGTAGTTGTGCCTAAGAAAAATGGAAAATTGAGAGTGTGCATAAATTTGAAGAAGGTGAATGCAGCTACCATACGTGACAGCTACCCATTACCCATCATGGACCATCTGTTGGAGAGGGTAGCTGGAAAAGAGGTCTATAGTTTCCTAGATGGATTCTCCGGATACAATCAAGTAGCTATTGCGACCGAGGATCAATATAAGACTGCATTCGCCACCGAATGGGGTGTGTACACTTTTCGAGTGATGCCTTTTGGACTCACTAATGCACCTACTACTTTCCAACGATTGATGTGTCATGTTTTCAAGGAATTTTTGAAAAAAAGCATGGAAGTGTATGTAGATGACCTCTGCACATACTCCAATCAAGAAACGATCACATCCCCGAGTTGAGGAAGATATTCAACAAATGTAGACAGTATAGAGTCTGTTTAAACCCAGAAAAATGTGTCTTTATGGTAAGATAAGGGAAAATCCTAGGACACATAGTCTCAAGAAATGGAATATCTACGGATGAGGACAAGATTAAAGTCATCCTAGACCTACCTAGACCCAAGAATGCGAAGGAGGTGCAAGCCTTTATGGGACACTGTGGATATTACCATAGGTTTATTCACATGTATGCCATAATAGCAAAGCCCTTGTATGGTCTCTTGACTCAATTTACGTGGACAGAAGAGTGCGAGAAGGCATTCAACGAGCTGAAAAAGAGGCTTAGTACAGCCCCAATTCTGAAATCACCAAACTGGAGCAAGCCATTTCATATTCATGTTGATGCTTCTAACTATGCCATTGGATGTATCCTAGCCCAACCAGCTGATGAGGGTAAGCTTGATCATCCAATTGCCTATGCTAGTAGACAACTGAATCAAGCGGAAAAAAATTATACCACTACTGAACGAGAAGGTTTAGGAATGGTCTATGCAGTGAAAAAATTCAGACACTACCTTTTAGCCAACAAGTTCAAATTCTTCATAGACCATCAAGCTTTGTTGTACTTAGTCAATAAGCCTTGTAACACGGGAAGGTTGGTACGATGGTTCTTGTTACTAATGGAGTTCGATTTTGAAGTAACAGTGAAAAAAGGAAACACACATGTGATAGCAGACCACCTTTCTAGGCTAACACACGGAGAGCCACCAAACGGAGTACCCGACGACCTGCCAGATACTTATTTGTTTAATCTAGAAGTTTGTCCAAAGTGGGCAGAAAAATTGATCCCTATACTCACCCATGGCCCTCAACACTCAATCAATAGGGGTAGCAAAAAAGAAATTCTTCAATCAAGGAACTTACACATCGTTGCAGGAAGTGTGTACTACAAGGAACCCAATGGTGTGTTACTCAGATGTGTCGAGGAGGATGAACAAAAGCAACTAATCGAGCAAGCACATGTGAACAAATGGAGAACACATCGAGGAATTCATGGAACAATCCGAGAACTAAAGAGGTTAGGAGTATACTGGCCTGACATGCCAATGTGCACGAACACGTAAGTAATTGTGCAGAATGCCAAGAGACGATCCCAGAAGATCATATGTCTCTACCTTTTTCGACCATAGCACCCAATTGGAGCAAGACATTGGTTAAATTCTTAAAAACAAAAGAGCATGAAGCAGGAACTAGTTCAGCAAGAAAGCGATCCTTAGAAGAAATGAGCAAGGATTACATACTTATGGGAAGACAACTGTTTAGGCGAGGTAAAGACAACCAACTCAGGTTATGTGTGCATGAAGGAGAATATTTACCCATACTTGAGATGGCACATGCAGGTGCTGCAGGAGGTCATTTTTCGGCTGAAAGAACTGTCAAAATGATTCTCTTTGCGGGCTTGTGGTGGCCAACTCTACATATGGATGTTGAAACATATGTACGAAGCTGTGAGACCTATGAAAGAGCTAAATACCCAATTAGGAGAGATGACATGCCACTAAGACCCATGGTCTGTGCGAGAGCATTCACAAAATGGGGTATTGACTTCATAGGACCTATCAATCCACCTGCCAAAGGATCACATGCGGAGTACATCATAGTAGCCACTGATTACTTGACCAAATGGGTAGAAGCAAAAGCCACTAGAAAGAATGATGCTCAAACTACTGCCAAGTTCCTTTTCGAGCATACTCTCACCCGCTTTGGATTACCTATCGAAATTGTGAGTGATCGGGGAACGCACTTCCTCAATGAAGTAATCGAGTCACTACTAAATGAGTTTTTAGTGATTCATAAAAAATCAGCCCCATACCATCCCCAAGCCAATGGACAAGCAGAGAGTTCCAATAAGGTATGGTGTACAGTATTAACAAAGATTGTCAATAATGGAAGGTCACATTGGGACAAACAATTGCATCACACAATTTGGGCCTTCCGAGTTGCATATAAAACGGCAATTGGAACTACCCCATTTAACTTAGTGTATGGGCAAAATGCAATTTTTGCCAATTGACTTTTTAGTACCAACGCTGAAGGTGGCCCAACAGTATGAGTGGAACGGACATGAACTATCCCAACAACTAGACCAAATCGAGAAATTACATGAGACTAGGTTACAAGCAGTGGCAGGGATTTACGCAGCTAAAAGGAGACAAAAAGCATATTATGATGCACATATAAAAGACAAGGGACTTAAAGAAGGTGACTTAGTCTTAGTGTACACCCTAAAACAACACGCCAAGAAGTTACAAAAACGCGGATATGGACCTTTGATCATAAACCGAATCTCGACTGGTGGAGCAGCCAACCTAGCCACCCTAGATGGCGACATTCTTCCCAACTACATCAGTGGATGTAGAGTGAGACGATTCATGGAGCCTGTGACTGATCAAATGCTAGCACGATTAGTAGGTGCTCAAAATAGGAAGAGGGAAGAGGAACGGATTAGAGAGGAAGCTCGACAAGAAGCACTGGAGCGCATTAGGAAACGGAAAGAATGGATTAGGCAACGAGATGAACGCTATCTACAAGGAGAAGAGCCTATCCCTATGGCTAATTATCAAGTCGATAATCATGATACCACGGGTGTGTGTAAAACGCAACCTTACCTAAACCTAGGGATTGGCAAGACAGAGTACAAGTTGATAGACACATTGATAGACTCAGGAGCAGGACTTAGTTGCCTACGAGGTAGAATCGCAAAAGATCTGCAATTAAATTTGAATCCCACAAAAGCCCGATTGATCGGAATTGGACGTCAAACCCTAGAATGTATTGGAACAACTAATGTATCCCTTCACCTAGGCAATTCCTCCATGGAACAGAACGTCTTAGTATGCAAAGATGAGGATCTCATCGAAGACTTAATCCTAGGACAAGACTGGATCATTGAAAATGAGGTGTGTATCCATCTAGCTCAAGGCTACATTTCAGCCAAGATAGGGCACAAGGAAATTTTTAGTTTATTAGGAGAAAAACCTTTACCTTGTCTGAGATATTAAGACTGGGATCATTCTCCAACATCTTTTCCTGGCAGGTCTTTGAACTCGTGATTATGTTGTATACCTAGATGAAATGGGAAGTCCCGACTATACGAGGTCCACAGAAGAGTCGCACTCACCACATTCAGTTGAGGAACAGCTAGTCACTAAGAAAACCAATTCTAATGGACCTTTTCAACAAGCCAAAAGACCGCAACATTGGAAAACCACAAGCGGATACTCATATGAAGGACAACAAAAATGCAAATGGGTACGCAAGGATCAGATATAGAACCAGGCAAAGTCAGAACCCAATCTTGAGAAGGAAGCAAAGATCACAAAGTCAACTATGCCTCAATCCTCACCAAAGGGACTATTGCAGATTTGGATCCCCAGACCATTGATTGAAGCTCAAAGATCACGACATCAGATATGGATTCCCAAAAAGGTCACACAAGTAGCTAAACAGGCTATAAGGACTCAGGAAGACGCAGTACATCAGACAAGGCGCATGACAAAACTGCATAAAAGTCATACAAGAAACTGGAAAAGCAATGCCAATATCACTCGGACACTGGAGAAAGCAAAGAGAACACATGAAGCCGGAAGGATCAAAGAAACAAAACGACCTCTCTTAGTGGTCACGAAATGGATCTGGAAACCCAAACAACCGCAAGGATTGGACGATCGAAGAAACACAGATTTCCATTGCACTCATGAAGTCTCTAATGCACCTCAAGTATGCATAATAGGGCCACATTACGAGGCCAAGCATTTGGCACATGATGTACATTATAAAACCAGTGGTGCACATTCTCCAAGAGAGGTTAGATCTTAGCTTCACTTTGATAGGAATGGACTTACTATGTACATAAATAAATGCTTCGGCTATACTAACGATTGTCTTCTTTCAGGAAAAGTTATAAAAAGAGGTGGTAAGAGATCTCACTCAATGATGGGAGACGGAGTGAAAAATGACAATAACCACTACCATGCATACAACAGTTGCATACTTTCCTTTGAAGCTAACGCACTTTTCGTTACAAGTGCAGATGGCTTCTGAAGATTCTGAAGCAAAGTACAAGAGGAGGTGCAGGAATTCCCTCCCCAAAGTCTCACGAAAGCGAAGGGACATTGGTTTAGAGATGAGCAACCAGTGGAGGAGTATTTATTTTTGGCAAACATAAAAATTATGGATACAGAGCATCACTTTCCGATTATGTCCCAGGACTTCAGGGTCTTACATGAGTTACCATCCACAATTGCCATAATGAAGAAAGCAGGAATTCACAAGTATTTTGAATTACCCATCTATAAACCTGATTTCCAAAGATGCATGCAAGTCATGAACACCCTACAGCCAGCACTACATGATCCACTGGTGCCAGAAGCCAGAGTTATGGATAAAGG
Organism: Ceratopteris richardii; assembly: GCA_020310875.1. Classification (NCBI taxonomy): domain Eukaryota; kingdom Viridiplantae; phylum Streptophyta; class Polypodiopsida; order Polypodiales; family Pteridaceae; genus Ceratopteris; species Ceratopteris richardii. The sequence goes on from CM035410.1 coordinate 69,129,340, forward strand.
AGGAGAGTGGGTTGTCATCCAATTTACACATGACTTAATTAAGGAAGCATTCGGATGGGAAAAGGACGGTGTCACGATGATAAAAGAAGAGAGTCGTGGAGCAAAGACACGAACTTTTGTTGACATTAACAGAGTGGATATAGAAGAGGAAGTCAGACTGATTCACCAACACTTCTGCTTCCCCAACATGAATCGATACACGGCTCCCCAAAAATTCATTGTTCAATTATTATCTCATGCCATCAAACAAATCAGAAATCAAGTTAATCTGACTCCCTATGTACAAGAACGACTATTCGAGGCAAAGAAGCAATGGAATAATAAGAAATTACTCAATGGTACTACGGCCCTGACTATCATGATTTACCACGCATTGGGCATGAGAGAACTCTTGCAGGAAATGCCATCTTCAAGTGATATGGCTAGGTATGTCAAAGTCGCCACTGTGCCAAAAAAGAAAAAAAGGGGCAAAGATAGTGGAAGTGGCAGAAACCAGCTCTCAACCCAAAATGAGAGGCACAAAAAGACTTCGGGAAGCCAAGCAAGCTGAAGAGGACGCACCAACAACCAAAAGAATACATGTACTTCCAAGAACAACTATTGAAGGATAGAAACAAATCACAGAAGAAGACTTGACTAAAGCCCTGGAAGAAACCCATCAATACACAGAAGGGCAAATTAATTTACCAGTACAAGGTCACCACTATCAACAGTCAAAGCAATCAATGGAAACAAAAAGCAAACTCACCAAAGTCCATAGGTATCGGGAAATAGGCTTGGACAACTCTAGTTCATCATCGGAAACCCAAGAAGAGCCAAATACTTCATTGTTGGATGTCGATATTCGAAGTGAATCGAAAGATGATGGACAATGGGCGGAATTGAATGAAGTCGACTACAACAAGGAATCAAAAGACCTTAAGACGGAAGATCAACCCACCGGTGTTGATCAAAGCATCACAAGTGAGAAGGAAGAACAGGAAGGAAAGCATACTATCACATTTAATGAAACTTCAAACATCCAAGTCAAGGAGACTCAGGAAAAGACAATAGATGAAGAGGAACCTTTCATGCCTCTCAGAGTAGTAGCAGAACCCTGTCTCATGAAAAAGATATAGAAGTTTCATTGTTGTCAACCCTCCAAAGGCTTTTGCTTGTTATATTCCATAAGGCATTTGTAATGAAAATATTTCTCATCATGAAGCTCCATAAAGAATAGTTAGAAGATTCTTCCATTTACATTAAAAGAATGCCCAAAATGTTGCTTTGATCTTTTGAAATATGGTGTTGCATGCTGGCTTTGATACCAAAGCAAGAATTATGCACAATCACACCTAATGAAGCAACACTAACAACTCAAGGAGTAAATTCTCCAAAGAACTAAGATGAGAGATGTCTAACAATAATCAATGGATTTGTTGAACACAACGTGATGTAATCAATCTACAGCTATGAAATGGGTTCTTTTACAAAATGAATCTCTTCCTTAGGAATGTTGTATACTTATTATAAAAGATAAGAAACAACAAGTTATTAGAACTTAGGGTTCTTTGTGATCAAAACCCTCTAGAAGCAATGTAGATTATGATCCAACATCTTTTATTGATGTTTGAGATAAATAACAATTAAAAATAGCAAATACTCACTAGGAAGGTCATAGAAAATAATATCAACAACCAATAAAAGCTATGATCAGCTTTGAAGCAAATCAGTGAAAACGCATGAGGCTGAAATCTACAACTCCAACTTTCTAACCAACCTCAATAGGTGAAGATTAAAGTGTATTGCAAGAAAAATACAAGAGAGGACCAAAATTCTACACAAAATTTCTTTGATTATGAGGGAGTTGCTTTGAATCAATAGCAACTTTAACACTAATTTTTCATACAAACCAATACCTTAGAGATTACATCTATTTTATGGAAAAATATTCTCCTTCCCTTCTTACAAACACCTTCTCTATGTATAGAACATAGAGAACTAAAATTCAAAAATTCTTAAAAATTAGAAAAATTTCCAAAACTTATATACAAGTTAGAGAATCAATGAAGTTGTTCTCCAACAGTATATACATGACACAAACATAGAAATCTTGCACAAGAATTCTATAACATAACTATAAAAATTAATGTATATGCAATCCAAAACTTTTCATAAGATTGCCAATATTCAAAGTTGCAAAAACAATCCAAATCATCATTTCCACGTGATAAACATGTTATTGATAATCTGCTAGAGATAATATATACAAATTTTGGCATGTATGTATGTATGTGTGTATGTGTCTGTGTGTGTGTGTGTGTATATGCATGTATGCATGTATGTATGTGTGTGTGTGCACGTGCACATGTGCATGTGCATGCACATATGTACATACACATGTACATATATATGTATATGCATATGCATATGCACATGTAGGTGTGTGTGTGTGTACATATATGCGTATCTCTATGTGTGCATATGTATGTGTATATGTGTATATGTGTGTATGTGTAAGTTTGTGTGCATTTGCATGTGTGTACATGTACATATAGGTGTATGTGTATGTGTACGTGTAAGTGTATGTGCATGTGTATGTATGTGTATGTATGTGTATGTATGTGTATGTGTATGTGTATATGTGTGTGTGTGTGTGTTTGTGTATGTGTATGTGTATGTGCATGTGTGTGTGTGCACTTTTGTGTGTGTGTGTGCACTTTTGTGTGTGTGCATGTGCACATGTGCCTACGTATGTGTATGTGTACATGTACATGTTGTTACTCTTAGTGTCCATGTGAAAGGCCAAATGGAGACTAAACACTTTTGTATATGTTCTTTAATAAAGCATATAGTGGTCTGGTCAGTCATAGACTGTAAGTTTGACTGCGTTTGTAACAACTAAGAAGTCTGTGTTTGAGCTCCCTGTCTACTGTGTTTTTTTAATGTGTTTTGCAACCTCTTGTGCACAGTACCATGTGTGGCACTTGGAGCTCGGTTTTCTACTCCGAGGATATCGTTATGGAGCTCTTGAGAAGTAGAGCACACTATGGTGCATCATCATCAAAATGCTTCACTCATATCAGAGTGTCTTGATGCAAAAGCTTTGTTCCTTTTGTGTAAGCGAAGAGAGCACCCATGCACCCACCCAAGGCTTACGACTAAGGCGGCGACCAAGGCATAGACCTTGACATACCTTCTCATCCAAGTCACCAAAGTCACATTTGGCGTCATTGGCTGCACACGAAGGAGGACCTCAACGATCAAGGAAGACAGAGGTTCTTGATACTTCCCAGGAGATCACTCATCCCAGTACTGGTACCCCCGGAGCTCGCTTAACCATAGCAGTCTCTTGCCACTAAGCTACACCTCGTGATGCTTGAAGAAGGGGAAAGACTAAGGCTCACATTATCTCCAACAATTTTTGGGCCCTCAAAGCTTCATTCTTTGCTTTCGAAGCCTATTTTTGAAGCATTTTTGGGGTGATTTTTGGAGCCATTTTGGAGTACTTTTCTGCATAGTTCTCTCCACAGAGGTCCAAGAACATAAAAAAGAGTGTTGTTTGTACTTATTCGACAACAAATGTTCACGTTTTGGGTTGTGCTTTCAGCCACACTAGTTAATCTACAAGTTTCTTGAAAGGTTTTAGTTATGCTAGGAGCAGGCACTGCAAGTCTATGCAGGTTTTTGAGCCTAAAGAACAGAGGGTCGTTGTGAGGTTTTCTTAACTAGGAAACACTCAGATGTCGGAGTCTCTTCCATGATGGAGGTGGAAGACTTACCCAAATTCACCATAGGAGATGTATGCTATTTGTTCATAGGTGCTCGGTAAGCCTAGTTGGCTTCTTTCGAGTAACTAATTATATGTAGTGGAGTCAATTATTCACTATGCAGGTAAACATGTCAGTACTTGCAGTTCTATGAGATTTCGATATTGATCATATGCTCATTTTGCAGAGGATATTCTGACAAATGTTTTGCATATTTTTTGGTTTTATCAACTATACAGTGGTCGATTTACTCATTGATACACTTATTGGTGTGAACACATTTATTCTCACATAAATCTTTTTGGTTGATCATTACTGTTCATTAATCCATTTTTCTGGGAAGACTACTGAATTCTCTCCCAGAATTTGTCACTTGGTCATCCTTCTTTGAGCCTTAGTGGTATTGAGACTCTTCTAGCTCCATTATCATTCTATTCAGTTCTCTACCATCATGGCATTAGAGGTCTCAAGCACGTTTGATGGATCAAGGTCTAGTGTCAATGTTCCAAGGAGCTATAACTTGCAGGGCAAAGGCCATTTTGAGATCTAAAATTTCGATGGCACAAACTTTGCTCTATGGAAGAATTAGATCAAAGATGTGCTGATTCAGAGGAGGCAATGGAAGCCAATAAATGGAATCTCAAAGAAGCCTACTGACATGGATGAAGATGATTGGGATGAGTTAGATGAAATGGCCAGGTCTACTATTCAATTGCGCCTGGCATATAATGTTTACAATATTAGACTGTGAAAGTGCAGAGGAGCTTTGGAAGAAATTATGCAATACATATGACGAAGACACAACATCAAATAAAGTGTATTTGATGAGAAAGTTATATGACCTTCACATGAATGACATAAACAGTGTTGTTGCTCATCTAAATGAGCTTGATACTATATTCTCCTAGTTACATGATTAGAAAATGGATATGGATAATGAAATGAAAGTAGTCTTGTTGTTATGCACCTTGCCATCAACATAGGATACATTTTGCATAGCTATTAGCAATGGTGCACCTCATGGTAAACTAGTCTATGATGACAAATGTAGAGCACTCTTGAGTGAGGAGATTTGTAGAAAATCTATGGTTAGCACTCAGAGTGGAGACGCATATAATGTTCGTGATTCTTACCAAGGAAAGAATCAGCAATGTGGCAAGAGCAAGAACAAGAAAAAGAATGGTCAATGGAATAAGAGTAGAAGTAAATCAAAGAAAAGAGATATCAAATGCCATTATTGTTATAAAAAAGGACACATGAAGAAAGATTGTTATGCATTAAAGAATGCTAAAGGTAAAGGAAAAAATGTTGATAGGCATGTTAAACAACTATCTGCACCATCTACTTCGACTGTGAAGATTGAAGAAATTAATGCTATTTCTGATGATGTTGATATGTTCACACTTGATAGCACTGTGTCAATTGAGAATCTTATGGTTGATTCTTTTTCCCACACATGGTTGCTAGATTTTGGTGTTTCTTTTCATGTGACACCACACAGAGAATGGTTTTGTAATTATGCAACAAAGTCTCTTGGTACCGTGAGACTTGGAGACTCTTACTAGTGTGAGGTAGTGGGGATTGGAGATGTAGTTATGCATTTCATTGATGATTCAAAATTTACTATGCATAACGTATGCCATGTATCTCAGTTATCATGCATTTTGATGTCAATTGATCAACTTGATGACCTTGGTTACAAGGTGGTCTTCTATGCTTAGTTCTTTGGCATATCAAAGGGCATATGGTTATTGCAAAAGGAAGCAAAGTTTGCTCACTTTATCCTTTATTTGTATCACAAACAAAACACATGTTAGATGTTATTGAAGAGCCTATGGCTTGTATTTGGCATGGCTATTTGGGGCATATATCACGTAGTGGAATGGAAAATTTCTCATTCTAGATAATTGTATCATCTGTCTCTGATTTTTCATTTTGTTAGCATTGTCAATATGGAAAGCAAACTAGGAATGTGCACAAGACACACATTGACTCTTCAATTCAGCCTTTCGATCTCATTCATATAGATGTGTGTGGTCCTACGCCCACAAAGTCGTTAAGTGGTTCTCTTTACTTTGCCACTTTCATAATGATGCTACTAGAAAAGTCCGGATATATCCTATCAAAGCAAAGGATGAGGTATTGCCTACTTTCAGAAAATGACTCGCTTTAGTTGAGACTGAAAAAGGAACTATGCTTAAGGCTTTACATTAAGATAATGGGGGTGAGTATACTTCATATGAACTCAGCCTTTTTTGTCAATCTAGAGGAATTTCTAGAGAGTCTACAGCTCCTTATACCCCATTACAAAATTGTGTAGTTGAAAGGATGAATAGAACCATTCAAGATAGAGTAGTTTCTATGTTGCATCATGCAAAACTTTCACAAGGCTTTTAGGCAGAAATAGTGTTGATTGTAGTTCACATGATTAACCTTTTACCTACTATTGCCAAAGGTTTGAAAGTCTCACATATGTGCCAGGTTTGAATTTTGTTATGCTAACAAATGCCGATGAGACTTCTTGCTACGAAGAGGCTACGCAGACAATGGATCATGTCAAGTGGGTGCATGCCATGAAGAGTGAGTTGGATTCTATTAACAAGAATGGTACTTGAGATTTAGTACCTTTGCCAAAGCGCCAAAAAGCTTTACCATGTAAATGGGTATATAAGCTGAAATTCAGATCAAGTAGTGCTTCTCCAAAGTCCAAAGCAAGACTTGTTGCAAAGGGTTTTAAGCAACAACATGGTGGTGATTTCGAGGAAATCTTCTCTCCAATGGTCAAGATGACTACCCTGTGCATGTTGCTTGGATTCGTTGCAATGGAGGACTTAGATATAGTCCAAACGGATGTAAAAACTACTTACTTGCATGGAAATCTTACAAATGAGATCTATACAAAACAATCAAAAAGTTATGTAGTTGCTAGCAAAGAAAGCCTAGTTTGTAAGCTCAAAAAGAGCTTATATGGACTTAAAAAATCCCCTAGACAATGGTACCAAAGTTTGATGCTTTTATGAAGTCTCAATGTTATTCTCGAAGCAATGAGGATCATTGCCTCTATACAAAGAGATGCTCAAATGGCAACTTGATATAGTTGATACTTTATGTCGATGATATGTTGATTGTTGGGAAGTCCTCTTATGACTTGTCAATTCTGAAGAAAAAGTTCAGTGAGACATTTGATATGAAGGATATGGGGGATGCCAAACATATTCTTGTGCATTACTCGTGATAGGAGTAAAAGATGCATATACTTGTCTCAAAATGAGTACATATCCGAATTACTTCACAGATTCAATATGCAAGGTGGAAAGGCATTGAGTACACCTTTATCCACATACGTGAAATTGAGCAAGGATGATTGCCCCAAATCAGATGAGGAAAAGGAATTCATGACCAAAATTCCTTATCGTTCTTTTCTTGGTAGTCTCATGTATGCTATGGTAGCTACGAAATCAGACATTGCATTTGCAGTGTGAGTTCTGAGCAGATATTTATCTAATCCAAGAAGCATTGTGGATTTCTTGTCTTGCTTCTAATATGGGCCTACCTCAACATGTACCTCGTTTGCCCAGTGACAGTTAGAATGCCATTGTTTTGGCTAAGAATCCGATCTATCATGCAAAGACCAAGCGCATGGAGGCGAGGTATCACTTCATTAGAGATTGCTTAGCCATTGAGCATATTATTCTTGAGAAGGTTCATACTCGAGATAATGCTAGAGATGCTTACTATCTAACACATGATAGCTTTCAACACTGCTATCACTTGATGGGAGCGGATTTGTAAGTCAATTCATATGTATAAAACTAGCAATTGTCTTATTATGATCGGTTTTAAAGCAACTCTGATCAACTTGAATTTCTTAGAGCTATGTTTTCCAAAAACATGAAAGACAAAAATAGAGTTCTAAAACTCTCTTTCAGGTAAGAATATAGTTGTCCCAGGTGAATGAAACTTATAGCTTGACCAGGCAGAGCCAAATTTAACTTCTGAAACGTTGACAAAAGGATAAGAATGCATTTAGGAAACTAATTCAGATTGATACAGAAATATTACCTAAAGTTTCAACATCCCTCTATCAGATTCTGCTGAATTAGACTCATAGGGCTTATCCATATAAATCTCAAGGAAATATATTCACAAATGATAAAAGGAATACAGAACTTCGTTGTCGATGTGTTTTATGCAGCATTGATCACACCTAAACTTATGCCATGATAATCAACTTAAAAACTTGATAGAGAAATATATTGTCTACAAATTAAACTGAGAAGGAACACAACAAGAAGGCATTTGAGTTCCCCATGGATGCAAGGAGTCAAAATAAGACTGCTAGTCGAATCAATTTTACAATAAAATATGTAGTCTGTGCGAGTGCGTATATGAAGGAATTCTGTGTATAAATATCATGTGTTGATCTGAAACTCATCGCCTATTTCCAAAAAATGATAGAGCTTTTTTTTCTTTTTCTAATGCAAACTTTAACATATAACCCTCACCCTTCGCCAAGCCAAACTTCCTTGACATGGTGAAAGGAACTTGTTCCCATTGAAAGAGCTATATTTAAAGTACTGTCCAGTCATTCATCATCAGCATTACATAAAAGCTTACATTTATGGTAGTAAGGACCACAAGAGGGCCTGTAATTTGTCTCAATTTTCTTAAAATAAAACTCATTGTGCTCTTTGAAGCATGCCCCACCAAACTTATTGAACTTTCAGCTGTTCCCTGCTCATTAGATGATGTTGATCCACTTGAAAAATCTGAGGCTGGTGTGCGCTTGGTCAAAGATTGAGCCAATGCAGTACTTCTACAAGATCAGTAATCATAGCAATAGTCAGGAGCGGTGTTCCTTCCAGGTCAAAGATCTTCAAAGACATGAAGGCAACTAAATTTGCATGCATTAATTTGAACAAACAAATGAAAATGGATCAAACATGTCACCTCGCTGTGTCCTGACTCATGGATTTGTTATCGCCATGATTGGAAGGTTTTCGTATGAGATGCATTGAGCCTTCTGCATCCCAGACCATCTCAAAGTCATAGGCAGCATCCTCATCCTTGGCTTTTGGACCATCTGGAGGTCTGAAGGCTAGAAGCACTTGGTAAAAATCTACCCCATTGAAGGGCCATGCAAAAAGACTCACCAACGAGAGCACAAACAAAACTCCATACCTGCTCAAAACAACATTGGATAAAACATAATCACGCTTATCTCAGGTGAAAGTTCAACTACTACTGGCAACAGAAATAATGCTTGCAACATTCAACTCTTCCATAGGGGAAAAATTAACCCCAACAACTCATGATTATGAACCTTGGGTACTCTAAATAACACAAGAAATTTCATGTACAGTTAAAACCCATACTATAATAGCACAAAAATTCCTAAGCCCGTAATATTGATGAAAAGGTTCATAAAATTATTTGAAGTATGCTGCGACACGTGTCTACGGACACCAGGCTTACCATATGTATATGAAAGTTTGATAAGGAAGAAAACACAACTGTGATGACACTGATTCTTCATCTGATGATGACTGGCTACTGACAGAGAGAAGCAAGAAAGAAGGATAGAGATTCCCATTCTGCCAGCTGAAGCTTCCTACCGTATGCTGTATATTTCAACACATAGCAGGAAAAGAAAAAGTTAAAATAAAATAAATTACCGATCTATTTTCAACCAGATCAAGATACTAATAGAAAAATAATTTTCTGGCACATACTTCTACAACAGAGAATGATGGTATCCGATGTTTTACGCTACATTGATCATGATCATGGCCAGAAAGGATCAGAACCTGGAAGGACAAAGAAGTGCAATTATTGTCTCCTCAACAAGCCATGTAACCAATGCAAAGCGAATTTTCT
>CM035410.1:69158965-69168965 GCA_020310875.1 Ceratopteris richardii
TACTTCACTCTTCAGTAGTGAGGTATTTCACTTGTGTTTGACTATCCTTGGAGGAGGTTCTGCACATGCTTCAGTGATGGGCTCTTCTCCTAGCCCTAGCCCTCTCACTTGAGGCTCTCAGATGTGTGGGTTATGAGTTGAGACTTTTCCTTGTAATCTTAGAGTATTTCATTATCTTGTAAGCTCTCTCATGAACTGGACTCTTTATTTTTTTAACCTTAATCTTCTATGTGTATTTGCTCTTGAGTTTATGTGTGTATGATTTTTGTCCCTCCTTGCCTAGCATACCTTGCCAACAAAGAAAGAACAGTATTCTCTTGCATAATTAAAAAAATAAAATAAAAGTGGCAATGAGGGAGCTCAACTTGGGAGGAGAATGAGAGAAGATCTTTGTCCAAATGTCCAACTGCTGATTGCCCTTCAAGTACACAACACCTTCATCAAAAATCTTGTGTGTAATCATTACTCAAGGGTGTGTCTTGACTCCTTGAAAGAAACATACTAGAGAATGTGCATGCACTGTTGGAAATGAACCTTTGACAAGAAGGGTCGTACATATATGCAGAATTTTTCAAGGTCAAAGCTGGTCGGAGGTCAACTATTTGAGGGGTGAATATTTAAACCCTAATTTCAGGTCAAAACTTGTTTTTCATCAATTGTTGATCCAAAGGCTGAGACTTAAAATCCAAAAGACATCAAAATCAAAGGCCATGATTCAGTAAGACCAAACGCATCAAAAACATAATTCAAAAATTGTAAAAAATACGGGAAAAGCCTCCTCTGATTTTTGAAGTGAAATTTTTCGCGAGCAAAGCTTTTATGGATTTTTTCACTCGATTTTTTGATTTTCAAAACTTATTCAAACTCTGTATAAAGAGTGGCATATACACACTCAAATACATCTTGTAGCATACCATCCAAGGTGGAACGGTACGTTAGGTTCGGTGCGTACGGTTCGCATACGGTTCGAGATCCGTACCGAATCTTGAGGTTCGGTACGCTCAGTACGTTGTTCCATAATTTTACAATAAAAAATATACAAATATTATATGTTGCATATTCAAGAATCAAGTTCTCTAAACACTAATATCAACATTAAACAATGAATTATGACAAAAAAGAGTCAAGGCATGCTCAAATCAAGGGAGAAAATATGAAAATGTTGCATAAATTCAAAAATACATTGAACACGTACGGTACGGTTCGGTACGTTCCGTACGTACCGTACGTGCAATACGTACAGAAAAGTGTACGGTTCGAGTTTTGATCCTACCTTGATAGCATCTCTCTTGAGCTCTACAATTGAGAAGCACCATTGTAAGTATCTTTGCTACAGTTGTATATTATTTTGAAGCTGATTTGGCTCCTTTGCCAATCTCTTGTATACATTGTCTCTATTGTCTCTCTCTCTACTCTCTCTCTATAAATTGATTGTGGACCTTACAAACCAATGATTGTTATCAGAACAAGTGTATCTGAGAGTATTTCATAGTTCAAAGAGAGTTTTAAAAACGAGTTTTAAAAACGGGTTTTAAAACGTTTAGTACGTAGAGTACTAAAAAAGTGGAAATAAAAAACGAGTATTATATTTTGTCGCAACATTTCAAATTTTTTTTCTCTAATAATCCATTAATAATGTATATATAACACTCGTTTCAATATCTAGTGCTAAAAACACATAAAAAACTTAATCTACTACCACTATAATGATCTGGAGTTAGGAAATCCCAAAACGAATTGGATTAAAGTAAACAAAAAATGGGAATGAAGTGTTAGACAAAGGATTGATGAGCTTAAAGCACATTAAAACTCTTAAGACAATGCATTTAGAGTGATAGAGTCAAGAATGGAGAAAAATAATGTCAACAATTTAATGGTCCTTACTCCTTGCTAAATGAAATATCTTTTAAAATCAAAATAGGGACTTTTTTCTGAACAGATAGGAGGGACTTTTGGTTCAGAATTCAGTAAAGAAGGAAAGAAAACCTTACATTCTCATAATTCTGTTCATGAAAATAAAATAAAAATTGAAGATGATCTTTAAAAAAGAAAAAAAAAACCCCAAAAAAACGTATTAGGACGTTCGGAACGTCCGAACGTCCTAAACGTTTTTTATTTTTCGAAAAAAACGCGTTTTTTTGAACTATGGAGTATTTTAAGAGACTTTTCTTGAGCATACTGATTTGCGTAGGTGAGAGATATGGCAATGAACTCCATGGTCGTGGTAGATAGGTTCATGGGTGATAAACTTCACACTTGGCAAAGAAGGTTCCAATATTCTTATTTGAGTTTGAGGTCTGCGGAAGCACATGAACAGCACAAGGAAGAAGAAGAAGATTGGAGCAAAACACAACATTAAATGAATACCAAGTGAATGTACAAAACTAAGTAACCCATTAGGGCTATAGGCGTATATACAAGCCGGGGGAAAAAACCTCCTAGATAGGGGAAAAAGTGCCCCGACATTCCTAAGTATGTTCACACACATCAATACCAAAATATATATACAAATCCCTCGTGGGAGTGATGCGGTGAACAAGGAGCTCGCACTCATGTATAAGGAAGTGCCAAGCTATGTGGAAAGAGATCAATCCACAAAAGGAAGAAAACCCAAAGCTTTATAAAAAGCTTCAAACTTCTCCCTAGGCACAGCCTTTGTGAAAAGGTCTCCAACATTATCCTATGTGGGCAAATATCCCAAACAGATCTTTCCAACTGAGAACCTCTCCCTCACATAATGATAGTGCACCTCAATGTGCTTTGTGCGAGCATGGAACATAGGGTTCCTCACAACTATCAATGTGCTTTTATTGTAAGTGAAGATGGTGGTGGAAGAAGACTGACCAACACCCAAATCAGCCAAAAGGTGTATTGAACCACACACACTCAAGAGTTGTTATGAAACCTTCCCTATACTCAACCTCACAACTAGACGTGGCCACAGTAGGCTACTTCTTGCTCAATCAAGATATGCATGAGCTACACAGCATGAAACGAAAACCATTGGTGGGCACACAAGGGTCATAGCAACTAGCCAAGTCACAGTTAAAAAAACGAAAAAGGGGGGGGGGGGGGGGGGGGGGGGGGGGGGGGGGGGGGGGGGGGGGGGGGGGGGGGGGGGGGAGGGGGGGGAGGACACATCTAAATCTGGCGATAATGATCCCCCCTTGGGATAAAAGAATCCAAGTAGTCTGGTACCACTCAAATAGCGAAAGATACACTTAACCGCTAATGCTTGACACTTGAGCAATGCATAAACCTACTCATATGTGAGAAAGCAAACTGAATATCAAGCAAAGTTATGCATAAGTAAATCAAGCATCCAACGGCTTGCTCATAGAGAACAACATCGAATGCATCTCCAATATCATGAAGGCTCAACCATAAACGTGTTTCCATAGGAGTGGCAATAGGTTTGCAATCTTAAAGGCAAAAACACTGCAATAATGTGTCAATATATTTTGTTTGACACAAAACAATGCAAATGCCCCAAATTTGACATCTCAAAAGAGGCATGCAAATCAGCCTTAAATTCAGCAATATGCTTCTCATTAGAGCCAGAGAGTAGCATGTCATCAACATACACAACAATGATCAGAACATCACGTGCTTAACATATGAGGTGCTCTCAATTGGACTCTTCTTAAAACCACGGGTAATCAAGTAGGCATGTATCTTTTCATACCAAGCACGTGGTGCCTGCTTCAAACCATACACATGCACACTTTGTTTTCATGCCTTTTTTGCACAAAACCACGAGGGTGAGTTATATACACTTCTTCATGTAAGTCATCATTCAGATATGCAGTTTTAATGTCCAATTGATGTACATTCTAACCATGATGAGTTGTAAGTGCACAGATGCTACAAACAGTGATCATTCGACATATGGGTACAAAGGTCTAATCAAAGTCAATGCCTCTCTCTTGATCATAACCTTTTGCAACAAGGCTAGCCTTGTACCTCTCAACCGTTCCATCAGGCTTAGGTTTCAACTTGTATACCCATTTAGTGCCAATGGCCTTTTTGCCTCGAGGCAAAATCACATAAAGACCATGCACCATTCCTCATAATAGCATCATATTCTGATTCCGTAGAAGCCATCCAATTTTCTGAATTTTGTGTTGCATCAAAAGCAACACGCTCATTTTCATCACAAAGACTAGAGGCAGCCATTACATAGCAATCTGATGCAAAGGAAGCACTATGAGAGCTTAAACGAGTACAATATGGCAGAGATGCATCTAACTAACTATCTCTCAAAGTCTACACTAGCCATTTAGGCATCATTTTTGCTCCTCTATATCAGCCCTCTCATCAACAAGTGCATCACAACATTATGTGAGACCTATAAAGGCTAAAAAATTGCCTCATTTGGGCAAGCACTTGATTTTCCACCTATAAAAAGAGGAAGCAAAGTGTCATATACATCTTTGGAGCTAACTAATGTCTCCTTAGTACATGAAAGTAATAGCTGAATTGCATCTTCCACAAAAATAACATCACAGCTAAGCAAAATGGGTTTACTTTATGGATGATTCAGATGACAACCTTTGCTCAAATATACATTTCACTGATTTATCATTCAATTTCCTGCATTGTTGTTCAAGCACTAATGCATATGCCCAAAAACCAATGACACGCATATGAGCAACAAATGGCTTGCGACCATGCCAAGCCTCATATGGAGTGATCGATTGTAGTGCTTTAGTGGGACACCTGTTAAGTATCCTCACGCTAGAAGCTATGTGGTAAAGCCTAACTTTTGACCATACACATTGCCATCTCCATGAGAGACTTGTTTTTTCTTTCAGCAATTTCATTTTGTTTAGGTGTATCAAGCACTATGTACTCATGTTTTATCCCAGGCTTAGCCAAAAATGCATTAAAATCAGAAGACATGTATTGCCCCCTTCGATGAGAAGGGAGGGTACCCAATTTACATGCTAACAGATTTTCACTCATAACAAGAAACTATTTGAAGCACATAAACACTTCGGATTTTGCTTTCAATTGATACACCCATGCATGCCTAGAAAAATCATCAATAAAAGTCATGAAGTAAAGTTAGTTCCCAAAAAAAGATGTTTGCATAGGACCACAAACATCACTATGAATAAGGTGAAATTTATGAGCAACTCGAATTAAACATCTTTTGGAAGGAAGAACATTGCATTTTGCCCAAAATACAACCTTCACAGATATATTTACAAGGTGTCTCAAGTTTAGGAAGAGAGGACACCATTTCAGATTTCTGGAGTCATAGCAAAATAGCATAATTCAAATGACCAAAGCATGCATGCCAAAGCTTTGCATCTAAGATACCCACAGAATCTTGAATTGCACATGTTGAATCATTCATAGATTTCGCATAGTCTATGAACTTATAAAGCCCACGACACATTTTGATTCATTCATAGATTTTGCATAGTCTATGAGCTTATAAAGCCCATGACATAAAATGCAAGAAGCAATAATAACATTGCCATTTGAGAGATCATGAACTCTACATTTGTCATCAACAAATTTGACAACCAAACAAATCTTGGCTAATGCTAAAACTAACAACAAATTTTTCTTGATCCCTGGCACATACAAAGCATCTAACAATGTAAAAGAACTACCATCAGTCGTAGTCATAATAGGTTTGGAACACGTTCCAAACGCGTTTGGTACGTACGGCACGATCCGTACGGAACGTGCATACCGTACGACATTCGGAACGCGTATTTTTGAGAAAAAATTTTGCTAGTTTGTTTTTTTTAATCTTCTTGCATATTATCAAAAAGAGTAAACAAAAAGAGCAGTAAATATTCAAATCAACATTATAGAGCACTACATATGGATCATATGGAGCACTAAATATTCAAATCAACATAATGATCCACTCTTTTTGTTTGAGTATGATCCATATTAAGAATATTTAGATTATCATGGAGTACTCTTAAAGACAACACTTCTCTATGCTTATCGTAATGGAGCATATGGTGAAAGAGGCCGCGGAGAGCTACGTCGTGGTGTGCTCGGTTGCTCCAAACACCAAGGGAGTGGGCTGCTGCGTGAGGAGAGAGAAAGTAGAGAGAGAAACCTGCGCAGAAATTTGGAGAAGAAGATGGAGAAGCTGAAGTTGAAGAAGTCCCAATCAAGTTATGAGAGATTTGGGACCAAGTCTTATTGATAAGTGACTTTTAGGTCATTTGGGCATGTTCACACATGGCCAATGAGCAAAACTCTTTTTCTTCCCAGCCAGCAGCATATCATCTACATACAGTACAAGAATAATTGGGCTGCCATCTTCATCCTTTTTCGTGTACAAACAATGATCTGCATGGCTTCTTTTAAACCCATGTTTGAGCATAAATGCATCAAACTTCTTATACCATTGTCTGGGGGCCTGTTTCAGCCCATACAAGCTCCTTTTCAGTTTGCATACCAGATGCTCTTTTCCAGGAATGGCATATCCTTCTGGCTGTTTCATGTACAGCTCTTCATCTAAATCACCATGCAAAAAAGCTGTTTTAACATCCATTTGGAATAATTCCAAATCCAAGGCAGCTGTGAGAGCAAACAACACACATAAAGTGGTCATTTTCACCACTGGAGAGAACACTTCTTGAAAATCAATGCCCTCTTTTTGGGCATATCCCTTAGCAACCAGCCTTGCCTTATACTTGGATTTGCCATCAACAGTTTTGATTTTGTACACCCACTTGTTTGGAATGGCTTTCCTTCCTTTGGGTAACTCAACCAAATCCCAAGTATCATTTGCATGCAAGGCCTTTATCTCTTCCTGCATGGCTAACTCCCACTTCTTCTTGTGCTCACATAGCTTTGCCTCTTTATAAGTAAGAGGCTCACCCTCATCTGATAACATAATATAATGTATAGAGGGATCATATCTATTCACTCGCCTCCTAGGACGTATAGATCTTCTTACCCAATGATCAACATTACCAGGCAATGGATCTACATCAGGAGGTACATTAACTTCTTCATTGTTAACAGGCTGCTGTACATCATTTCCAGCCCTGTTTTCAGCATGAATAGGTGGCTGCATATGCCCTTCAGGAGCATCATTTTGCTGTCCAGCATCATCTGGCTCAATAACCACGGGCTCATTGTCATTTCCAACCATATGTGGTGCATCCCGAGGGTCCATATCAGATTTAACTGGTGGCTGTACATGCTGAAATTTGACTCTTTTATGGTCATCTTTAGAGGCACAATTGTTTTTGAGCAGCCTTGCCTCATTAAATACAACATCTCGGCTGCGTATTACCTTCTTGAGTTGAGGTAGCCAAATCCTGTAGCCCATTTCACCTTCATCTCCATAACCCATGAAGATTCCTTTCATGGACTTTGCATCTAACTTGCTTCTCAACTCAGGCCTTATATGCACAAAAGCATCGCAACCAAAGATGCGTAGGTGTTCATATGAAGCTGGTTTGCCAGACCAAACCTCTTCTGGAATGCCACCTTTTAAGGACATATGAGGGGATCGATTGCAAACATGAACTGCAGTTTTCAAAGCCTCTCCCCAAAATCCATGAGGGAGATTAGCTATGGACAGCATGCATCTCACCCTCTCACATAAAGTCCTATTATACCTTTCAGCCACACCGTTGGAAGAGGGGCTGTATGGGACTGTTAGCTCCCTCTTAATACCAAGATTTTCACAAAATCTATTGAATTCAGCACTTGTAAACTCACCCCCATTATCTGTACGTAAGCATTTCAGCTTTCTACCTGTTTGAGTGGTCACAAATGCATGAAATTTCTTAAATGCAGCAAAGGCTTCATCTTTAGATTTTAACAAATATACCCAAAGCTTCCTAGAGTAATCATCTACAAAAGAAACAAAGTAAAGAGCACCCCCCATAGATTTTGTGGGCATGCTACAAACATCAGAATGAACAAGATCAAGCACATTAGACTTACGAGAGACACCAGAGTAGTAAGAATTCTTTACTTGCTTACCATATTGGCATTCATTACAAAAATCAAGTTTTTAGCCTTTAGCATCAAACTTGTCCAAATTACATAGTTTATCAAGGCCTTTTTGACTCATGTGACCAAGCCTTTTATGCCATAATTCCATATGTGAATGGATTTCAGCCAAAGCAATAAACTTGCCCAGCAAGGCTTTACCATGCAAGCAATAAAGAGTCCCTTTCTTTGTACCTTTAACAATCAGCCTAGAGCCTTTGATAAGCTTCCATGACCCCTTCTCAAAGAGGGTACTATATCCATGCATATCCATTTGCCCAACAGACAATAAGCTTTTCTTGATGCTTGGTACATACCTTACATCATGCAAAACCAGCTCATTGGTACCATCCACTGTGAGATGCACTGTGCCAATACCTTCAATTGAACAAGCATGGTTATTTCCAAGATATACATGTCCATGGCTGCCTGCATGAAAGGTAGTGAAACACTCCTTAATAGGAGTTACATGAAACGATGCACCTGAATCTACAATCCATGTTTGTGACAAAGCATCATTCACAGTAAGCAAGGCATCAATCAAATCCCTCTTTGTGATCTGCATATCTTGTGCATGAATATTAATAGAAGGATCAATAACTTCAGCATGCTCTGCTTCCATAGTAGCACAAAGTATATCTTCTGCATCTGATAGCTCCTCAATGATGACACTAGAGGCCACATTGGCCTTCTCTTTGTCTTTGTCCTTTGAGGTATCATGTGCTTCATTCTTGGTGTCCTTTTTCTTCCTGTCACCTGTGTTCTTCTTTCTTTCTAGTTCAGCTTTATAGAATCTGCAATCAGGCTTCTTGTGACCTTTCCTACCACATTGATAACAAGTCACTTCAGCCTTGCCTTTGCTTTTGCTCCTGTTCCTCTGTACATTTCCACTTTTCTTTTCTGTTCTTCCTCTAGCCACATTGGCTGAACCACTGCCCTCTCCACTAGCTTTCCTCCTGATTTCCTCATTCAAAATAGAACCCCTTACACCATCAAAGGTAAGACTGGGGCTATTCGAAAGTGAAACAACCAATGTTTCCCACGAATCAGGTAAGGTCATCAACAAGAAGATGGCCTTAAGCTTATCATCAAATGGAGGTAATCCAGAGTCCTGCAATTGTGAAAGAGTACCTGTAAACAAAGATAAGTGCTCAGCCGCACTTTTTGACTCATCAAGCTGCATACACACTAGCTTACGCATAAGATGCACTTGATTTACAGGCGTGGTATTTTCATAAGTGGCTTTCAGCTTCTCCCATACCTCAAAAGCAGTTGTAAGGCCTTTCAAATCCACTAAGATTTCATCTGATACAGCCATCTTGATGTAAGTGATGGCCTTCTTGTTTAGGTTCATCCATGCTGCATCTGTCATATCTTCAGGCTTGACTTCCTCAAGAGCCCCTTCACAATCTTTAAGAAAGAGGATGCCCAACATTCTCTCTTTCCACAAATCGAAACCATTACCTTCAAATCTCTTGATCTCAAACAAGCTTTTGACATCAGAGGAGGTAGAGGCCATGTTTGCACACTAAGAGCTTCAAAATTTCACCAAAAAGGTAAAATTCACCTGCTGTCCTCTGCGCAATTACCTTAGGAGACTATAGCTGAGAAATTAAGCCCAAAAACTGTTCAAAACTTGCAAAAAACAATTTCTGAAATTTTCTGCAGAAAATTTCAGAAAATTCCAGCAAGCTGTAATTGCATCAAAAACAACAAATTTGTTGTTTTTCAACCACAAAAGGCATACATAGATGTAAAACCAAGGCAATGGGTGCTTGTTTTCACAAAAGCCCCAATTTTTGGGGCAATATGACCTGTAAAATCAGAGAAATGACCTACTGTAATAAGTTTCCAGCAAGTATGCACTTCCTCAATCTTTGTGCATGTCCTCCCACTTGAAAAATGAGAGAATTTCTGCCACAAAAGACCTGTAGATGAAAAAATCAGCAATGTGGATGCTGAAAAAGACATGTGGGGATACAAAAAGAAGAATAGAAGAGATTCTTCGCGATGA
>CM035410.1:69173965-69261465 GCA_020310875.1 Ceratopteris richardii
GTCCTTAACCACTTTGACATTTTAAAAGTGTTCATACCTTAATTTTATGTCAAGTACCCAAAAATCTCCAATCTTAAAATCTTAAAGTTTTGGACTTCAAACTTTGTACAAAGAACTATTTTAATATCCTCCTCCAATTTTTGCACAAATCTAAAGTTCAACCGTCAACCCTCTTCTTTTCTTTTCACCTATACTTTCTTTGGACCGAATTGGACATACTTGGTATCAACAAGAAGTCTCTTGACCTGCTCTTTTGATTGATATCAGAAGTCTTAGTGCAATCTCTCATGACAAAGGTGTTTGTAAACTAAAGTATCTTGCTGCCCACAATCAAGTTAAGGTAAGTTCTTGGGATTGGCTGAACAGTTGCAAATTTTTCATTGCAACAGTTGTTCTTTCCTATCATGCAGAAATTTCAAAACATATAAGTACACGTTTTTGCACTACATGATTGCTAGAATAATATATAGAATATATACAAAAGCATCGAAAAACCCACGATAGCATTGTAAATCCAGTTTGCTGGAATTTTCTACTGAAAATCCCATAATTCATATTTTTGTTGCAAATTGGAATGCGATGACAATTCTTTGTCCATAACCTCTTTAAGCTATTGCACACCCAAAACTTTGGTTGAATCTTAAATTGCATAGTTTTATCCTAATTTTCAGAATTTCTTTCTTTCTGGAACAAATTTCAAACATCCAATTTTCGCTGATTTTAACTTAGCCCATGTGCAATAATGGCCTCTTCCTCTTTAGACATTGAAAAACCCTTTGAAATTAAGAAGCTTAAAAAGAAAAGTTCTGACTCGTAAAAAGAGAAAGCACAGGCATCTTATTTTTGAAAGATTGGATGATGCCCTTGTACAAATGAAGCCCTATGGCATGACATATGCAAAACGGGTAAACTTGAATAAAAAATCTATTGCATATTAAAATGATAATTACTCTCCTCCCATCCTATTTATCCTTGTTGGAAATTAGGTAGGCCCATAACTAACTTCACATGTCCCATAGGTCGAGGATCTACATCACAGATTCCAACATCTTCCAAAATTGACAAACATGAACATACATCACTTAATCAAATAATGATGAGACAAAGATAGAGAGAGATTAGATAACATATTCAAAGTGCTACGTAAGCCGCTGCTTACTCACACCATCATATATACAAATGTCAATTTACAATGTGGGAGTCAAATCTCAACCACTCTATGTGATATCCCATAAATGATGTAGTATCCAAAAAAGACACCATCATATAGCCCGACGCTTCTTCCATTCCTTCAATCACACGAGAAGGGAGATGGACTCTACTTGTTCATACTTGCTCGGGCATGTGGGTGGGTTGGAATCTCACACGAACATCCATGGAGCCTCAGACATTGTTGGGCGGCATTCCTTAGTTGTTTTAGCATTGTTAACACACGCAAGCTCCTTGGGAAGCTCATTGAGCTCTTTGGGGCCGCCTCCTTCCCCTTCTTTTGATGGAGACAACTCGTGCAATCTCCCCAAACATAACCAGCTCCTCATGCGAGGATGACGATGAAAGTCCTTCGTGGATTCCGAAAATTGCACGTGGAAGGCTTCAAAATTATGTTTTTTCTTGGCTCTTGATACCAAATGTGAGACTTTCACTAGTAAAGAGACCTGAAAATGGCATATGTGCTACTCTCCTCCCATCCTATTTATCCTCTTGATCCAATATTAGAAAGCTTCTAGAGTGCACTAGTTTGATATGTGGCCATCATGCACACTCACTGGACTTTCTAAGGTGGAACCTTAGGATAACCCCAAGATAGGAACCTTAGCAACTCATGCTCTTGTTCCAACACGCACTAATATATGATCCCGCTTGGATCTATGTCTAACACATAGAAACACCATTGTTGTAAACCAAGTGTGTCTTCTAAGAAAACTTGTTATTGTGAGGTTTGATGAGTCTAAAATTGTTGCTCAATCTACATGCACTCTTTTACTATTGCAAGACTCATGGCTTCCTTCTTTTGATATAAACTTAAGGCTATAATCTTGTTGTTGACATTGCCCAACTCTTACGACACATTTGTGGTGTCATTGTCAAATAACCCTAACCTCAACTTTGATGGTATTAATTGTTCTATTCTCAATAAATAGATCAAAAGAAAAGAAAGTGGAGGAAGGAGTGGAGTTGTTGACATGGCAAGAGGCATGTCAAAAAAAGAAGAGTGAAAATGCACAAAGATGGAGTAAAAGCAAAGGCAAATCATATGTGACATGCTATTAGTGTAGCAAGAAAGGCCACAAGAAGCTTATTATGCAAGTACTATAAAGCAGAAAGAAGAAAGAAACAAAGATTGATGCATATGAAAACTCCAAGGTAAGGAGAAGGCCAATGTGGCCTCTATGTAGTCATTGATGAGTTGTTGGACATGAAAAACATCCTATAAGCTATCATTATGGTCCATGATGCTGTTAGCGGCCGTCGGATTGGGAATATGTAACTGAATCTTGTTCGCACGAGTGAAAAGCTGTTACAAACAGTTTGTAAAAAAGTTATATAAATCAAAGAAAGGCGCGCAAGTGACGGTTCCGTGATGAATCACCAGACTGTCTGTCTGTGTGACTGAGCGGGTCGTTACTATAGTGTCTGTTTGCTTAATCTCCAGTATTCTGAGTTCCATGTTCGTCTCTTGTCTTGTCTGCCGTCGATAACTGTTCTGTTTGTTAACTTCATAGATGTTCGAGAGATCACCATACTGTCTGTCTGAGTGATTGGTCTGTAGCATTTCTGTGTGTTGAGTTGAATAGTCCAGAGTACCTTGGCGACTTTCGGAGTGTTCTGTGTGTATTTGTGTTTCGGCTTAACGGTTGTCTGATGGTATTCATTGCGGTTGTGAGTCTCAACTAGTTCGCACATCAAGCTGTTTCTTTTCTTGAAATGTGTTGCAAACATGTGGCTAAGTCTGTGCAATCGTAATAACTCTTCTGGTATCCGTGTTGTGTTAAGTTGTCTGTAGTATCTAGGTTCAGGTTCCATACGGTAAAGTTTAAACTACAGTAAAGATTCCCTGGATTGCGTACTGAATCTTCAGTACGGTGTATCTGAACACTGGGATTCTTTGTGTTTCTGGATATTGGAAGGAGTGTGGTATCCATTCTGTGAAGGCTGAACGAATACCCTTGTTCTGGTATGTTCAGTAAGTTATGTGCAGATGCAACATAGCATCTTAGTGTATCCGGTACACGTGGCTTAAGCTAAGACCGTGAACTGTAATGTCTAAGTACAGCCGATTTTGATAAAGTCTCAGCATTAGTATATTGTTGGGTGCGAGTAGTGAGTTTGGGAACTAAGTACAGGGCCTCTGTCTAACAGACCCCTTCCACTCCCAAGAACCCAAGAATCACTTAAACGCACTTCTGACAGTTAGGAGAATAAATAGCGTTTAACACTGGTACCGTATGTGGGAAGGTGGAATCAGATAAGATTGTTGCAAACCTATTGTGAAAACGTGACTGTAAATTTTTAATCGACAGTAACAGTACGCGATTAGTACAAAAGATGATACATGCCGGTTACTCGATCAGGTGAAACGTATCCAAAGAACCGCCAGCCTGGGTACTTAATTTACTAAAAACGACTCCGAGAGGTAGAAGTACAACTAGGCCTAACCCAGTTGTCAAAAAAGTAAAGAACGTTAGTAGTGATTCCGGTCATATTCCGGTGGAACGTGTTACGCCTTTGGTAAATTCCGGTACTATTTCGGCACAGTCTGTCAAAGATATAGTAAATCCAGAATCTACCAAGACGCAGCCTGAAGTTAGTTTAACAATATTGGATAAAGCTTCAAATCTGTTTACGACTAGAAACACTTTAGGCAAGGAAATTAGTGAAGGAGAAAAAACACCTTGTTTTGGCGAAGATTCGACACATTCAGGCGATATTTCGGTAATAGTTTCTGAAAAATCGCAGTTTTCCGGCGACGGTTTACCCTTTCTCGGTGAATCTTCAGCCAAGTCACCGCTATTGGGAGTAAGTTTCCCTACATTCGACATCAAGAAGAAAGGTAACCTGTTCGAAACCGAGATTCGAAACATACTGAACAAGATTATCGAACCAGAAAGTGCACAAGCCGACGATACAGACTCCAATAGTTCAGATATTGAGCCCCGGGATGCAGAAGATCGACACAATACAACCACCAAAGCCATGAACGGGCAATAACAACAACAGCAGCGACAACAACAACTATGTCCACCAAGGCAGACTCCAACGGGAGTAACGTACACCAAATTTGGTGGATTCCCAGAAGATGACCCGGATGCTAATGTACTCACGTTTGAGATAAGTTACGCAGTGCTCAATCATCCACATGATCCGGCGTATAATGCTATTGTTTTCCAATCGACATTGGTCAACGAAGCAGCTAGATGGCTTACAGAATATGATATTAACCATTTCGACACTTATGAAGCAGTAAGAGATTCCTTTTTGCAGAGATTCAGGCTAAAGAAGAATCAAGCCGAAATTTTTGACTACCTGCAAAACAATAGACAGAAGATAAATCAAACAATACAGGAATACGCAACGCTATTCAGGACTCATTTGAGGCAGTTACCACCGGCACATGCCAACCTACCCGATGACGTTATTACTCAATGGTTCGTCAATGGCTTGACTCCACAACTTAAACAGATTATGATCATACACTGTGTAGGAGCTATGATGCTAGATGCAGTGATTGCAATGGCTTTGCAGTTGGAAAACAAGGTTGGAGGATTTACAGAAGATCTGGAGTGGTTAAAAGCAAATAGAAATATCGCCAAAGACCTGACCAGACAGATGTACTGCACTACATGCAAGAATTCAGGCCATACTAGTGCCACTTGTGCACTTAATCAGTTGTTTTGTGCTATCTGTAACACTACCAGACACACCACCGAAAATTGCGCATATAACGCAAAAGTGCAAGGAATAGCAACTGTCAATGCAATTATACAGGAACCAGGGAAGCAAGCCAATCACTATGTACCTCCGCAAATGAGAAACAAAAAGCAACAAGGATATCGAAATTACAGAGGACAGAGAAATAATAACTACAATGCAAACCGCTAGCAGGCCGGACAAGCACCGGAAAATCCCAATTTGCCACCACCGCACTGTCATTTCTGTGGTGAATTTGGTCACATTAGAAGATTTTGTAAGGATGCAGCTGAGTATGATCAGAGGAAGAAAGAACGTCAAAACCCAGTGGCTAATATGGTACAAATCACACGAGTAGAAACGCACGCTGCAATAATTCAGACCCGATCCGGTAAACAACTGCAACCAGCAGCCGAAATATTTGAACCAAGCGTACGCAAACAACAAAGGATGTACGATAAAGCTAGTCAATGGACCACTGCAGAACCTCCGGTCTTCCCAGATCCTATTCCGGTGACCCAGACTCCGTTAACCAAGGAAGGAACACAGCAACAGGATTTTAATTCAGCAGCAAGCACATCATCCTCAGCAGGCGCATCATCTTCAGAATCTGTGGAAAATACAACCCAATCACAAAAGGCCTCGGAAATTTTATCAAAAGCATCCATCACTCTTCCTCTGGGCCAATTACTTGCACTAGTACCGGGAGTTCGACAACAATTCAAACAGCAGCTCAGTCCTGTGCCTTCTTGTATTCCAGCAAAAGCAACAGTGCAACCGGAACCTGATTCTACGGTCGATCGTTCAGTTCCTTTAATCACGGTATGGTATAAAAATCATAAAATCACACAGGTACTAATTGATGGAGGATCTGGTGTCAACATTTCTACTGCTGCACTGTGTAAAAAGTTAGGGTGGACCAACATCGAACCAGTTCAGTTTTTTGTCAGAATGGCCGACCAGTCAAGAGTCAATCCCGTAGGACTTGTACGAAATGTACCAATAACTTTACAAGGTACAACATTTAAGATGACCTTTGTCATACTAGAATTACCGGAATCCACCCTTGATTATAATCTCCTTTTCGGCCGACCTTGGCTGAAGCACGCTAAGGTGATACAAGATTGGTCTGCACAGGAACTCACTTTCAAAGACAATAATCGTAAATACGTTGTGAAATTAGATGCTATACAACCTTGCGAGTTGCATGCTAGATCGTATTTTGCGGAACAAGTCCATATGCTAGATGGGTTGTAAGATGATGAAGAAGAAGAGTTTCTGAAAAATAACATTGACTTGATCTCCCTAGGAACTGGAGATCTACAATCTGTTGTAGATAATTGGAATCCTTCAGTTTGTACGGTGATGACTATAACAGAAAAAGATATGAAAGAAGATAAGGCTACCATAGATGACGCTGATCTACAACAACTGTTTAAGCCAGCCGAGAATACAGAAAAGCCTCGACAATTTTATGTTCCAGAAGATCAACTGACCACTTACAATTTAGGTGATGAAGAAAATCCACGACCTGTTAAGATAAAAGAGAGCTTACCAGAATTATTTCAAGCAGATCTAATCCAACTACTTCGAGAATTTTCTGATGTATTTGCATGGGATTACAAAGATATGAAGGGTTTGGATCCGCGCATCTATCAACACAGGGTCATGCTGAAGCCGGAAGCAAAACCACTTAAGCAACCAAGCTACAGGATGAATCCAAACTACGCATCACAAGTAAAGGCACAACTTGATAGGCTACTCAAAGTCGGATTTATTATACCAGTAGAACATGCTGAATGGATCTCACCAATTGTTATTGTCCCTAAAAAGAATAAGCAATTACGGATATGTGTAGATTACCGGAAACTGAACGCAGCTACAGTGCCTGATCCATTTCCGCTCCCTTTTCTTGACACAATGCTTGATAGAGTAGTAAGACATGAAATGTATTCATTATTAGATGGATACAGTGGGTATAATCAAGTTAGAATGGCTGAACAGGATATACCGAAGACCGCCTACATTACCAATTGGGGTGTTTTCGCATGTACTGTTATGTGGTTTAGATTAAGGAATGCCCCAAGTACGTTCCAAAGGTGTATGCAGGAAATATTTTCTCCTTACCTTACCTCTTTTATGCAAGTATATCTTGACGATTTTTCAATTTTCGGTAAAATGATAGCACACCTGTTCCATTTACGGTGCTGCTTTGAAAAGTGCAGAGAATACAGACTGTTTAAACCCAAACAAATCCGTGTTTGCGGTTTCATGTGGAAAGCTACTTGGTCACATTGTATCTGCACAGGGCATACAGGTGGATCCAGATAAAATCACAGCTGTGTTAGAAGCACCTGTACCCACTACACCTAAGGAAGTAATGCGCTTTATGGGCCAAGTAAGATGGCATGGTCGGCACCTGCGGTGGCTTGCTCATTTGGCAATACCACTAAACCGATTGATAGCCAAGACCCCTCGACAATTTGACTAGACCCCGGACTATCACACTGCTTTTGATCGTCTAAAGGGATTACTAACACAGGTTCCAATCTTACAGCCTCCTGACTGGGATCGCCCATTTCATGTATTTGTTGATGCTTCAAATATAGCAATAGGAAGTGTTCTAATGCAACAAACCGATAAGTGGTTCAGACCAGTGTACTATGCAAGTCGAAGATTAGTCCCTGCCGAAAAGAATTACTCTCTAACAGAGAGAGAATGTCTAGGTCTAGTATATTCTGTCAAGAAATTCAGACATTATTTGCTGGGCCGTAGATTTACTTTTCGTGTAGATCATGCTGCACTTGTCTATCTAGTTCAGCAGCAACATCTAGGTGGTCGATTAGCTCGATGGGTTCTACTTGTCATGGATACAAAGAAAACCATCATAAACCTCAAATTCCATGTGACTTTACATATCTCATGATTGGCTTAGAGTTTGGAGAAACTAATGCTTCCATTGCGTCCGGAACGTGCCAAAACCCCAAGATCGATTGTCTATTTGCTGAATTCTGATACCCGGAGGTCCTTATTCAAGTCGATGACATCATGATGACATCATCAAGTCGAAACCGCCCTTGGGAACCGCCCTTGAAAACCTATATAAGGAGGGGTTGGCCACATTCATAATCAGTCTTGCCAATGACAGTCTTGGGAGCTCAAGGAGTCGTGACCTCCAAGTAAGTACTTTCAAGTTCCAGTTCAAGTTCTAGTCTTGTTTCTTACTCTAGTCTTGTCTAGTCTTGTATTGTGGACATCCTTTCTTGTCCTATTGTAATCTCGTAGTACGAGATCCTTTCTAGTTATTTCTTGTATCCAGTTCATATCCCTGAGGGGAATTCTTGTAATCGAGATATCTTGTTTCCTACCTACGATCCCGGGTTGTGGGATCTCCTGTATCATCTCTAGTCGAGTTTTCCATACCTATCAGTCCCGGGTTGTGGGACATCTTGTATCAGTCGTATATTCTTGTATCATTTTCCCTTCGTGGGTGTTCTTGTAATCATAAGTGTATTTCCGAAATCTTATCTTGTGTAGTCAGAGAGCCCAATCTAGTGCTCCCCTGACATTTTGGCAAGACTATTCACATCAAGACCATGCCAAGCACGATGGACACCATATCCATACTCAGAAATATCGAGCCTACTCTAGATTATCTATATAAAAAGCTTCGAGACTTTGAACGGAGGTTGCAACAAGGTGATCGCTCAGTTGGAGAATTCGCATCAGACTTCAAAATTGTATTTCAAGGATCCGCATATGAAGAAGACTATCTAGTTAATCGATTTCAAAGTGGTCTCAGAGATGAAATAAAGGTTTTTTTATCCTCTACATCTCAGTTAAAAACTTTAGATGAAGCTATCAATCAAGCAATTCAGTGTGAGAATCAGTTGCTAAAAGAAAGCCAAGTCCAAGAGTCAAAAGTCTTGAATAATGAAGACACTATTCCTCAAAAATCTAAATCAAGAATCTTTGAAGGTGAAGAAGTCCTTACAAATGATATGAAGCATACAAATTATGAAGATATCAAGAAGATAAAGGACAAGGAGGAGTTCAAATTCAATCAAGGAGGTGTGCTTACTCAAGGCACTCCATCAAATATCTTGGAAACACTACAACACACCACTAAAAGCTCAAAGGACCTATCTTGTCATGAAGCTAAGGAAGCTCAAGGGAGACCGAGTCCTTCACCACCTTTCAAGATTAAGGATCATGAAGAATTCGAGGCTAATCATGTCTTAGATTCAAGAATCTCTCAAGGAAGATTGGAATGCTTTATTCATTGGAAAGCATATGACATCGGTGATCGTACTTGTGAACTTACAGAAAATCTTCAGAGAGCAAACGTCAAGGTT
The DNA here is from genome assembly GCA_020310875.1 of Ceratopteris richardii. Taxonomy (NCBI): domain Eukaryota; kingdom Viridiplantae; phylum Streptophyta; class Polypodiopsida; order Polypodiales; family Pteridaceae; genus Ceratopteris; species Ceratopteris richardii. Next base: position 69,183,229 of record CM035410.1, read on the forward strand.
CGAGAATTCCATAAGAAGAATCCAATGAAACCCAAGTTAGAGAACATGGCCGCTCCTCGTGGAACTCGTCGCTTGAGGGGGAGGTGATGTCATGGACACAGAGAAAACCATCATAAACCTCAAATTCCATGTGACTTTACATATCTCATGATTGGCTTAGAGTTTGGAGAAACTAATGCTTCCATTGCGTTCGGAACGTGCCAAAACCCCAAGATCGACTGTCTATTTGCTGAATTCTGATACCCGGAGGTCCTGATTCAAGTCGATGACATCATGATGACACCATCAAGTCGAAACCGCTCTTGGGAACCGCCCTTGAAAACCTATATAAGGAGGGGTTGGCCACATTCATAATCAGTCTTGCCAATGTCAGCCTTGGGAGCTCAAGGAGTCGTGACCTCCAAGTAAGTACTTTCAAGTTCTAGTCTTGTTTCTTACTCTAGTCTTGTCTAGTTTTGTATTGTGGACATCCTTTCTTGTCCTATTGTAATCTCGTAGTACGAGATCCTTTCTAGTTATTTCTTGTATCCAGTTCATATCCCTGAGGGGAATTCTTGTAATCGAGATATCTTGTTTCCTACCTACGATCCCGAGTTGTGGGATCTCCTATATCATCTCTAGTCGAGTTTTCCATACCTATCAATCCTGGGTTGTGGGACATCTTGTATCAGTCGTATATTCTTGTATCATTTTCCCTTCGTGGGTGTTCTTGTAATCATAAGTGTATTTCCGAGATCTTGTCTTGTGTAGTCAGAGCACAATCTAGTGCTCCCCTGACACTACTATTACAAGAGTTTGACTACGAAGTTATTCATCGGACAGGCAGTTCACATGCCTTAGCAGATTTTCTGTCTCGCTTAGATTCCGGTGAAGCTCCGGTCGGTATAGATGACACAACACCGGTAATTTATGTCTCTGAACCAACTAATGATGAAATTACAGACCCACCTATGCCATCTATATATTATGATCAGATCTTAACCTTCCTCACTGATGGATACCTTCCTACTCAGACTTCTCCTGCAATACGAAGGAAAATTTCAGTTTTTAGTCGTCGATTTCGGTTGATTGTTGGGAAATTATACTATATAGATCACACTAGAGTTTTACTTCGTTGTATTCCACCACATGAAGTTAACTTAGTCGTTAATTTGGCTCACTCAATTCCTTCCGGTGGCCATTTTGCTGCAGACTTAACACACCGGAAAATTCTGCAAAGTGGTCTCTAGTGGCCTACTATGTACAGGGATGTATCACAGTTTGTCAAACAATGTGATAGTTGTCAGAGATCTGGACAGCCCCTGCAACGTCATCTTTTTCCTCTACAACATGTTTTGCCATTAGAGCCTTTTCAGAAGTGGGGTCTAGATTTCATTGGCCCTATTACACCACCAGCAATCCTCAGTAATAATCGTTATATTTTGACATGTACTGATTATGCTACCAGATGGCAGAAGCCTGGGCTTTACGATCTGCCACAACTGTTGCAGTAGCTAAGTGTCTGCTGAAGGATGTCTTTCCACGTTTTGGCTTACCGTTGGAACTTGTTACAGATCAAGGCACTCATTTTGTCAACAATCTAATGAAAGTACTCACACATTCATTTCAGGTCACACATAAATTTAGTTCACCATATTATCCTCGTGAAAATGGTTTGGCTGAGAGTACAAACAAAGCTTTGTTGAATATGCTTCGAAAACTCATTTTAGAAGCACCGAAAAGATGGGATCAACTGCTACCTGCAGTATTATAGGCATATCGGACTACATACAAGATAACAACAAGATTAACCCCTTTCAAAGTAGCTTATGGATTAGAAGCAATAGCACCGATGGAGATAGTTATACCAAGTTTACGAGTAGCAATCACTCAGAAACTGCTACCCGAAGAATCACTGTCATTTCGGTTGGATACACTCACAAAATTAGACGAGCATCGATGGCACAGTTTTTTGACTATGCAGGAAGTACAGCTAAGACAAGCTCGAACACATGATCGATATCTAAAGACTCCAATTTTTTCGGTGGGACAACTTGTACTCTTTTACAATGCAAAGTCGAGTCGCTCTACTGGCAAATTCAAGTTGCGATGGTTTGGTTCCTACCGGATTTCTGAACAAATGGGCAAGCAACTTTTCGATTGACTACGTTGACCGGAATTCCTCTTCCGAAAGTCATCAACGGTTCGAAGCTGCGGCCGTATCAACACACATCTAACCCACACTGAAACGTTTCACTTAGCCGCGTTTCTTTTGGTGTTCTCTTTTCTTTATTTTCTTTTCTTTTTTGACATGCTTAATAAAATAAGTCTGTAAATATCCGCGTTTTGTTAACTAATTATGGCCACAACCTCCCTACCCTTGCCAGCTACTCACGTATAAACACCGAAGTTAAGAATTATCATTTCAATACCGCGCGATGATTAGTCATCCTTGATTGCTCTCCACTACAACGCATCTACTTAACCTTTTCTGTTTCGCCGAAAATCGCTATTGTGTTTGTGTGATTTGTGCTCTGTGTGCTTACCCTGTGCTTTGCGTGCTTGTGCTTACTGTCTTTGTGTGCGCCATGGAAGCTTTGGCTAACTACGCCGCCTTCCGTGATGGACTCCCTGCCGACGTAGGAGAGTTCCCGCGCATTCGTGGGCTTAACAACTTCGCTGAACTCCCTTGGCATTCAATGAAGTCCCACCCATTCTTCGCCCAGATCATTTCCGCCATCGCCAACACACCTTCCACCGAGCAAAGTTGGCCGATCACTTCCCTCCCATCCCGTACACTTATCACCTTCCAAGCTTTTGCAAAAGCGTTTAGACTCCCTTCGCAAGGTCGGGAAAATGGCCCGAGTCTACCAGTTGCACGAATGATAGAACTATTTCCTAGGTATTCCTCAAACAAGTATGCAATCCTGTGTCGATCAGAACCAGAAAGATCAGACCTCCAATTCTTAGTGGCTATTCTCAATCTACAGAAACGCACCTATGGAATATCCCGTCCCTTCTACTCCGCCATAGATTTAGCTGCACAAGAACCAGTAAACTTCGCATCATTTTTCTTCCACCGCATTCACCGAGAGTGCGTATCCATAATTAAACAGATGAACAAAGGAGGCATGCCAAGGTCCAGGTTGCCGCACATTCTGTCTTTTCTTTTTCCGGCAATACTCGAAGCACAACCACCACCCCGAGGGCCTGTTCTAAGACATGAGGAATCTGTACAATTATGGGACGATGAGGAAGAAGATGAAGAGGAGCTAAACCAACTCTTCCGCAGAAAAAGGATCAGAATCAGTTCTTCTGAGAGCGAAGCACAAGGATCAGCCAAAGAAAACAAAGATAAAGAAGAAGCAAAACATGACGAAGAAACATTCCACGACACCGCAACTTTGATGGAGCATGAATCCTCCGCACAATCATCTTCCCAGGAGCAACAAGAACAAGAAAATCGGACTGAAGCCGACACAACTTCTACAGAAGAAGTATCCCAGCAACAGTCTGAAAGAGAACAGCAGGCAGATCAAGAACAAGTTGCTAAAGAAGTACTCGAAGAGCTTCTTAAGGCAGTTGACTCCACAACCGAAGATACTACACAACACACCAAGGTAATACAATCCAACTCTGTTCTTCCCACTCTCCCACCGGAGCCGCCAATAGAGACCATTATCCCCATCCAACCCATTCACCTTGCCGAAACCGCTGATTCCTCTTCCTCATCCTCGAACTACTCACCACCAAACTCACAACAACTCCTCACCACGTCCGCATCTCCACCTCGCCAACATCTCCCACTTCCTTCGATTCCTGTAATCTCTGATTTGGAAACCATGGGTCAATTGCTAATCAACCTATCACACCAATTACCAATCCAAATGAGAGAAGTCACAGATAGCATCCGGAATGAGCTACAACACAAGGTGGACGTCCTGGAAGTAGACATCACACCCTTGCAAGAAGAGATAGATGCAGTTAAAGCCGAAAATCATCAGCTCCATTCACAAATAACTAAACTCCGCGCTCAACTTGCAGAACAACAGAAAATTACTGAACAAAGAGATGCCGCACTACAGATCTCAACCAAAAGGACAAGCTATTAAGTGAAGCACAGGCCGAAAATAGTCAGTTGAAGATCGAGCTAAAGGATAAAGAAGATGCCCGAATAGCATTAGGAAATCTATTGGAAGAGACCAGAGTCCAACTCAACAAACTCGTGCAACAAAACAAAGAACAGAAGACGCAAGCTAAGCTAACAGAAGAAGAACTGCAACGGACAAAAGAAAATCTAGCAGATGTCAACAATATGCTCAAGCATTATTTGACCAAGGAAGCGCAGACACAGAAGCTAATTGCAGATCTCAGACACGAAAAAGAATCATATGCAAGAACAGTAAACTTTCAGATTTAAGAAATCGAAAGAAGAGAGAATCAACTGGAAAATCAGAAGGAAAGAGTACAGAAGATGGAGCAACGGATTGCCGAAATGAAGACATCCAGAGATGCGACGTTGGCAAACGAATTTTACTTACAGGAAGCCTTTCTGCAGACCCAAGCAGAAATTTTGCTAAATGAAGCCATAGCCCTAAGTTCGGTACGAATAGATGCACAGTTAATAGAACTGGACACCCTAAAACAGTTATTAGAAACTCTAAAGAAAAAGATCGCCCGAACCTTTAGATTAGCTAAGAATATGTACTTAGAAGGTATTATCGATGAACAATAGTTTTGTAAAACCTGCGGGTTCGAGTCCACCGTGCGTGCCATAGTGTTAGCGGCCGCCGGATTGGGAATATGTAACTGAATCTTGTTCGCACGAGTGAAAAGCTGTTACAAACAGTTTGTAAAAAAGTTATATAAATCAAAGAAAGGCGCGCCAGTGACGGTTCCGTGATGAATCACCAGACTGTCTGTCTGTGTGACTGAGCGGGTCGTTACTATAGTGTCTGTTTGCTTAATCTCCAGTATTCTGAGTTCCATGTTCGTCTCTTGTCTTGTCTTCCGTCGATAACTGTTCTGTTTGTTAACTTCATAGATGTTCGAGAGATCACCAGACTATCTGTCTGAGTGATTGGTCTGTAGCATTTCTGTGTGTTGAGTTGAATAGTCCAGAGTACCTTGGCGACTTTCGGAGTGTTCTGTGTGTATTTGTGTTTCGGCTTAACGGTTGTCTGATGGTATTCATTGCGGTTGTGAGTCTCAACTAGTTCGCGCATCAAGCTGTTTCTTTTCTTGAAATGTGTTGCAAACATGTGGCTAAGTCTGTGCAATCGTAATAACTCTTCTTGTATCCGTGTTGTGTTAAGTTGTCTGTAGTATCTAGGTTCAGGTTCCATACCGTAAAGTTTAAACTACAGTAAAGATTCCCTGGATTGAGTACTGAATCTTCAGTACGGTGTATCTGAACACTGGGATTCTTTGTGTTTCTGGATATTGGAAGGAGTGTGGTATCCATTCTGTGAAGGCTGAACGAATACCCTTGTTCTGGTATGTTCAGTAAGTTATGTGCAGATGCAACATAGCATCTTAGTGTATCCGGTACACGTGGCTTAAGCTAAGACCGTGAACTGTAATGTCTAAGTATAGCCGATTTTGATAAAGTCTCAGCATTAGTATATTGCCGGGTGCGAGTAGTGAGTTTGGGAACTAAATACAGGGCCTCTGTCTAAAAGACCCCTTCCACTCCCAAGAACCCAAGAATCACTTAAACGCACTTCTGACAACAATGCCTGTCATTATGACGCTTTCTTTCGATGCACAAAACATGCAAATAAACAAGGCTTATGTCATTGATGCATTGTTGATTGTGAATGATGCATTTTCACAAACATGGATTGTGGTTTCAAGTCAATTTTCCACATGCCTCCTATTCACAAGTGTTCTACTTTTACGATCATGCATGTCCAATTGAGGATATTTGCACTCAGCATTGTGCACTTGGCCTAGGATGGTGTGAATGAGCTGGTTTTGAATGATGTTTGGTATATACCTTGCATCAAGAAGAGTTAACTCTTTGTTGGGTAAATGGACATGCATGGATGTAGTACCCACTTCAAGAGAAGGTCATGGAAGCTCACGAAGGCTCTAAGCTCATTGTGTAAGGCACTAAAAGAGACACATTGTATTGTGTGCATGGTACAGTCTTATTGGGTTATTATTGTTGTAGAGATTCACAAATGGAGCTTTGGCATAAAAGGTATGGCCACATAAGCCAAGAAGGCTTTGACATGTTGTCTTCTAAGAATAAAGTGAATGCCAAAGGCACAATGCTAGATTTTGGTAATGAATGTCAATATGAAAGGAACTATATGAAGGTGCAGAGGCTTTTAAATGCCTTTGTAAATGAAAGATAATGAAAATAGACTCCTATTTGATACATTATAGTTTGCTGCAATTTCTGTAGAAACTCTATTTTCAGCTCAAAACTTTGTGAAAATGAGGATGAAGTGTACACAGCTAATTAAGGAAGATGAAAAGGATTTGGTGGGACAATTTGTATTTATAAAAAGAGAAAATAAAGTGCTGGAATTACCAAATAGAGTGGCTGCAACATTCCTTTAAACTTGAAATGACCTTCTAACTGAAGAGAGAGGACTCCACAATTAATAGGAAACGTCAAAGACATCACCACTAGTGTGATGAGAGAGCTTGAAATGAGAGGCAGCAGCTCTATAGATTAAGGGAACAAAGCTTAGATAGTGTGAGAGAACGAGAAAGTACACATGAGAAAAGAAGAAAAAGGTAGAGAAAAGATATGAATTGAGGAGAGAAAGAGAGAAAGTTGGGGAGAAAGAGAGAAAGATGTACACAAGATCTACAAAGGGTCTTGTCACTTGTATTCACTTTTCTATTGATTAGAACCTAGAGTGATTTTTTATATAAAAAAAAGAGGGAACCCTCGAGTTTTACAAGAGACTTCCAGACTCTAAAAAACTCTTCACGGGTCCCAAGAGCATCTTTTTACAAGAAAAATCTGGCAAAAGCTTCCAAATACTTCTTTCAAAGTCTCTGTTTTAAAAATCCATCTTTTAAAATAAATTTGACTTTACCTTTTTGAAAAAAGAAAAGCCAACAAAAACTTTTTTGAACAAAAGCTATTCTTATGGAATTCAAGCCTATGGTTTAAAACCCTAGTGTTCGAAATTTTTGCAAGAAGCATACAAAGGGTTTCATCCCAACACCTAGAAACACACAAATTTGAGGTCTAATCATAAATAAATATTAGTTCAAAGATATAAGATACAAGGTCAAGAAAGGGCTAGGAAAAGAAATATTTCTAGCCATAAGAACAAGAGCACTATATTCAAGCTATCATCTAATCGAAGCCACAAAAGCCCTTCCACTAAAAGATCCTATCGAAAACCCGAGAGAGTTAAATGACACAACCAAGGAGGGCCTAGGGTTTGGTCTAACAAGGTGAATTATAACTTATGAAAGCCTAAGGACCTTCCTAGTGTAGAAGAATAAGTCCCTAAACACCGTTTCAACAAATTGCACATGGGCATCCCCACAAGCCAATGCATCAAACCAAAGGCCATAGCAATAAATACATCCTTTGATCCTATCTTGAGCACTAAGTCTCTGAGGTGCGCAAACAGAAGGTGATGGAATACAGGTGAGGATTTGATTGCAAAAAGGATGGCATGCGAGTCCAGGTACACCTTCAGAAAAGTCAAGCAGCTCGCCTACGTGTGTGTCTGTTCAATCTATCATGCATTGGCTATCTATTGTGATCTTTTCAGTCTGTCGTGGCTTGGCGATCAATCGTGATCTTTCATGGTCCTCGATCTATTGCGTGGGTTTTCAGTCCATCATGGCTAGGCGACAGACAAGCTTTTTTTCTTTTTATTTCCACTCCAGCTTCACCTTCAGCAAAGTCAAGCAACTCTCCCGTGTGTGTCTGTTCAGTCGCACGTGCATTGGCTTGCTATCGTGGTCTTTTCAATCTATCGTGGCTTGGCGATCAATCGTGATCTCTTGTGGTCCTCTATCTATCGCGTGGGTTTCCAGTCCATCATGGCTAGGCGACATACAGGCTTTTTTTCTTTCTATTTTCGCTTCTCTCTATTAAAATTAGTGTCTTTCGTTGTCCCCGATTTTTCCCGTGGGTTTTCAGTCCATCGTGGCTAGCCGAAAGAAAGGCTTTTTATCTTTTATTTCGCTTCACTCTTTAAAGTTGGTGACTTAAAGATTGTGCGTTTTCAGTCGTTCAAGTGGTGATCTTCTTGTGATTGAGGCAGTGCCACCCGTATGGTTTTTGATTAAGTGGGATTAAATGAAAGAGTAAGGGGTTGTACTTTTTGCTTTTTGGCATTCGGGAAGAGGTTTTGTCAACTTTAGTGGTTTTTTGCTTTTCGGGTTGTCGTAGGCCGCTTCATGGCAGGTTTTTCCCCCTCGTTGGTAGTAAGTAATGGAGGTCCATCGTCGGAGGACAAGGCTTCCGACGAGTCTTAGAGTTGTTTGGGGTCAAGCCTCCGGTCATTTCCCTTTGCAAGGATGATGTTGTGGAAAAGCAAGCTCTTAAAAGGACCAGTCTCATAGGACAATTGTTTGGTCCTAAGCCCCCATAGAAGTCCTTTCGTCACTGGTTCTATAAGGAATGGTTCCCCGCGGTCTGATTGTAAGCAAGTGCCAGTTCATTCTGGCGAGTCACGTGCTCTTGGTGTTCGAAAATGAGGATATGGCCTTCCAAGCTTTGCGAACTGGCACTTGACAGGTACGGAGAACCACCTTGTGCATGTTTAAATGGTTTCCTGATTTCGTCCCTAATCGGTATAAACCCCTGCTCTATCCACTTTAGATCGAGCTCCCAAAATTTCCCTTTTTCCTGTATGAATTCATACGGGAATTGTCTCACCCATCGACAGGCCTCTAGCCTCGAGAGAAGATGTTGGAAGCCTCATATATGGAGGTGCGAAATTCTTATTCAACGCTAGGTGGCACCCAGAGATTTGTGTCGAAGCTTATCTAAACAAAGATATCCCCTCTAAACTCCATAGACATTGGAGAAGAGAAAATCGTTAACATGAGATTTTGTACAATAACTTACCTAATGACTGCATTCATTGTGGAATGCAGGGCCATAGAATTAAAGAATGTCCCCTCGGGCAGAAATCCAATATAATGCTACAGGGTTCAAAGTGGCTGCCCAGGCACAAGACGTATCAGCAGATCATCCACGGGAGGCTGAGAAGGGGACAACACAAGTATTCAAAACGAACCTTGCCTACTGACTGCATTCATTGTGGAATGCAGGGCCATAGAATTAAAGAATGTCCCCTCGGGCAAAAATCCAATATAATGCTTCAGGGTTCAAAGTGGCTGCCCAGGCACAAGACGTATCAGCAGATCATCCACGGGAGGCTGAGAAGGGGACAACACAAGTACTCAAAACGAACCTTGATGGCTTCATGGAAGTAAAACGAAAGAGGATAGGAAGCCCTAAAGGTGCCCCTATGAGCTCTCACACGGCTCAAGAAACAAACCTCTTTTGCAACTTGGAAAAGGAGGTCAATGACTTGGATTACCCAAGAGGAATGAATCACAAAGACTATCATAACGAGGGCGAAACCCTTGAAAATTCGAATTGCAAGGAAAGAAACCAAGAAGGAAACCCCACTAGCAAAGAGGTTGGGCTCACCACCAACAACGAGGCTTACCCGAACAACGAAAGCTCGATAATTGGTTCTACAATCCCGGAAAGGATAACAGACTCGTTTTCGAATAAGGCTTCTCACAAAGGAAAACAACCAACCAAGATACTGTGGAAGAGCCCCCTCAAAGGGAAACTCCTATGTTAGGATCTCTCTTCCTCGAAGAAAAAAAGTCGAGGAGAAAAACAAGAAAAAGAGGGACAAGGCCCCCTCTCCGCAAAGATCTCAACCTACGATAATGATTATTGTGTCTGTTAATGTTAGAGGGCCATCAGACCCCTCAAAAGTGATCGTGATCGACCAGTGGATCCGCGATAAAAGCATAAACCCAGGCTTCATCTATCTTCAAGATATCAAAATCAAGTGGAAGGAACTACAAAAGAGACTTAAGAGGATTCCCTCGTCCCATGTCTAGCTCTCCACCACACACCCTGGTTGCGCGGCTATCGGCATCAGTTTAAGTTGGCACACTAGAATTGCAGATTCCCTTACTGACTAGAACCATTGATGGGTTGGTGCTTCTTTTGGGGGTCCTCTATAATTTTCCATCATCTCCTTGTACGTTCCTAATATCGATTTGAAAAGAGTTTTCACCTAGCAATTGTTGGATTCTCTACCCATCAATGTGGTTCTTTGTGGGGACTTTAATATAGAGGAGTTCCTTTTTGACAGGTGGGAGAGGAAGGGACAGGTGATTGATGGAAGGAGAAGGAAGTTTGGGACCAAGTCAAGTTACACCCGGATCATGTGGAGATCAAGGACGATGTTGGTTTGGTGCTGACTTGCGAAAAGCAAGACTCGATAGGAGCTATATCTCGTAGAATATCATCGATGAATGGGCCCCTTTCCCTCTCCCAAAGTGTGGACCAAGTCATCTCTGACCACTAGCTGATTGTGATTACCTCAAGCCAATCATCAGACTCAAGAAAGCCCCTTGGTTTCATGCCGATCCGACCACTTTCTCTCTCCCCTTGGTCCAGCGCAAGATTATCAAGGCTTGGAGTAGGGCCTTTGCCTCCTCCTCCTTGCCAGCCAAGTGTTGGAGGAGGGCAGTCTTGCAGACTCATTCCATCTTGGCCAAGGCTCATAAGAATCTTCAAGCCATTCGTCGCCCTAAATGGGAAAATCTTTATCAGAGGTTGTGGCGTTTGGAGGTAGAAGTTAACAAAGCCACTCGCAATACCAGCAATACCATACTCGACTCCAAAAAATCACAAGCATAATGAGATACGAAGAAGAAATTCAAAGAAAGAATCTACAAATGTACTTTAAAGATTGGCGGGCAAGTAGGGTAGACAAGCCTACTAAAGAAATGTGAAGCCTTCTCAAGAAGAAGCAATCCAAGGAAGCGATTCCGTTCATGATGAAAGCCAATAGGGTTGAATGCAAAACAGATGAAGAAAATAGTACACTGATTGTCAACCACTTCAACAAGCTCTCGGGGGTTTCCACGCTTCTTTCTCCTCACACACGCAATTGTATGGACGCCACACGTGTTAGAACAAAAAAATTCCTGCATAACCTGAAAGCTATTTGCGAAGCTTTCATCTCGGATGCGGAGATTCTGGAGGTAATTGATTCCCTTCCTGATGGAAAGAGCCCAGTGTTGGATGGCCTTACCAATGAGTTCTTCAAGACCTTCAAGCATGTGGTGGTCACTCCTATACGTTTGGTGTGGCGAGGGGCTATTTCTTTTGGCACTCTTCCCAATTGTCTCAATGAGGGAGTCGTCAAGCTCATTCACAAAAAAGAAAGCAAAAATAGAATTGAAAATTGGCGGCTAATTACGATGCTGCAAACCGGTTACAAGATCCTGACAAAGGTGATTGCGAACTGTATTACCTGTCACCTTTGGTTACAGATCCTGGCAAAAGTGATTGCGAACCGTATTACCTGTCATATTCAAGACTCGATCAATGAGGATCAAAGAGGGTTCATTAAGGGGAGGTCCGTCCTTGAGGCTATCATTGATCCTCGAGGCTATCATTGGTGTTTGCGAAGGTCTAGTTTTTGTTTAGGAATCAATGCAAGATATCATCTTTCCTTATGATTGACTTCAACAAAGCTTATGATAGACTCGAGTGAGACTTCATTCTCCAATCGTTGAAAGACTTGGGATTTGGTCAAAAATTCATTAAGATGATCTCTACTATGCTCAGAAATGCAACTGCTCAGATAAACACCAATGGTCAACTCTCCCAAGCGATTAGATTAAAACGTTCGATCAAACAAGGGTGCCCGTTGGCCCCTCTTCTCTTTGCTATCGTGGTCGATGGTCTTAGCTTCCTTGTTAACCATCAAGCTCACTTAGGTTGTATTCAGGGCCTCAATCTACCTCTCAATCAAGATCAAATAATCATGAGACTTTTTGTCGATGATACTAATGTCTTTGTGCATAATGTACGTAAAGCATTGAAACTTTTTGGAGTTATCCGAATACTTTTTGTTCGGCATCGAGATCCAAAATAAATCATACTAAAACCGCTTTCAGGGAAGTTATTGGACATGCCCCTCAATTGCTTATTGACCATGGTTGTCAGTTGATCCCTAGTGGTCAAATCTTCCGCTTCTTAGGCATTCCAATGGGATTCAATGTTTCGATGGGGCAGCGATGGAACATCTAGATGGACGTGCTATGGTGATTACACAATCCTTCTCTCTTCGATGCTTTACTTTCTCTCTTGTTGGAGACCAAAAGACCGAGAGATCTTCCCCAAAATTAAATGGACTACTTGCATTAGCCAAAAGGATCAAGGTGGTTTGGGCATTCTAGACATCGAAGGAATGGCCAATAAGTTAGCAGCAAAATGGTTAATTAAAGCATGGAGCAATAGTGATGCCTCTTGGGGCACGCTTATTTTTAGAAACAGGAGTGCTCTTAAGCTTGTGGGCCTCCCAAAGTGGAAAGGTCTCAATCTTCTCACCGTATTGTTCTCCCCATTTCCAATGACTCCCAAAGGCTTGAGCTTGGTTTGTTCTCTATGGAAGAGTTGGAACAAGGTTAAAGAGTTTATCAGAATCAATGAAGATTGGAAATGGGCAGCCAAAATTAGACAAAATGATTCGATCTGGTTCCCTATCAAGGGCATCAGAGGTGTGGAGACTTGGAACCTCCAAAAATCTAGGAAGCTTTGGAACAAAGGATTCCGTTTGTGGAAGCACCTTTGGAACCAAGAAACTTGTCAGTGGATTAGATTCAAGGACATGGATCCGGCCAAAAGAGTGGACTATGAAAAATTGCGTCTATTGCAAAGCAGATTCAATGCTTGGGAATGCTCGAGGACTCGCCTCCCCATTGGTCAGGACTCTTCTCACCCTGAGGATATGAGATGCCATTATGGCAATAGCCTTGAGAAAATCCCGAGATTGAAGAAGGATATAGAATTCCATGTCACACTCAATGGAAAGTGGTGTCTGGATTGGTTAAAGCTGGAGATGGGAACTTAAGTTCCAATCCCTTTGGCACCCCCTCATCAAGATAAAAAAGTTTATGCTTATGTGGCAAATCCTACACCGTGGAACCCATAGTTCAAAGTGAGTTTTAAAAACGGGTTTTAAAACGTTTAGTACGTAGGGTACTAAAAAAATGGACATAAAAAACGAGTATTATATTTTGTCGCAACATTAAATTTTTTTTTTTCCAAAAAAACCATGAATAATGCATGTCTAGCATTCATTTACATATCTAGTGGTGAAAACACATAAAAAACTTAATCTACAGCCTTATAGAACTTAGAAGACAATACTAGAGTAGAATGTAGATATCAATGATAAACCGTGAATGTCAGAACTGATGAGTCATGACTCAAATCTTATACAAGAATGGTAAAACCATATCATAAGCCTAAATCCAACAAGATACATCCATGATCCATCATCCAACTGATCACTATCACACTATGTACTATCACACTATGTCCAAAATATATGAAGCATGCTATACAAACTAAAGTCTAAGATGACTCTGCAATGTCCTCGGTAGAGAGATCATCTATGGGCTCATCATCAAATGTGCTAGCCCATGACGATGTACTATATGAGTCTGTATGTCCAAATGTAGCTGCAATCTCAACCATCTCTCGTCCCAAGTCATCATCTCCACTAGAAGATGCGGCTGAATCCTGCTCCCAATCCTCTCGAACAATTGGATGATCTCTCTGAGTGGTAGAGGATCCACCACCCCTTCCACGACGTGGTCCACCCCTTCTTGAAACATACTTCTGTGGATTCCGGCTAGTGGATGGTAATGATGGATCACCTACATAAACAATGCATATATATGAGAGAAAATCATAGCAATGGGCATACTTGTGTAACATGTTACGTAATACTAAATAGTATTACAAATTTACAATTTACCTACCCCTTCGAGTGCGGCTACGAGTCTGTCGTACAAATCTCTGAGACTCCTCTGCAAGCATAGCAAAGATATCCCTCTCTTCCTGAGGGATTTGAGGAATATCTTTGACTTTACCGATATCAACTAGATCAACATTTACTTGCAAAATTCAGTTTTTTAATCAAAATTCAGTCTAGACTCTAGTAAATAGCTTTAAGCTTTCATGAAACTTCAAATTTAGAACTTACCTGTAGTGGGGCTATGTTGATACCTTTAGTCTCTAACAACTTGAGGTTACAATGGCAATAAACCAATCTCTCAAGTTGTTGAGGACTCAATGTATTCCTTTTTTTCGTATGGAATAGAGCCCATGTACTCCAGTTCCTCTCTGCAGGACCTGTGCTACAATCTTGCGAAAGAATTCGCAAGGCTAATCTTCACTATGAATCATGATTCATGAAAAAAAATAAAGATCATCATTCATAAAAAATAGATTCAAATGGATTTTGAAAGACTAAATAGTAAAAATACTTACCAATAGTGGAGTACTCACTCCATATTTCTCCCACCATGTGACTGGAGCAACCTGCAATCTCTCAGTCTCTAACTGTGACAAAATACCAACATCACCGCCGCTCCATCGCATGATGTAGTCAATCCAGCTATCCTCTAGCTCAATGTCTGTAAATTGTTGCTCACTTCTCCATAGTGGATGAAGAATATGAGCAACGGCATGGATTGGTTTATGAAACCAATCCCATCTTTTTCTCACAGCATCACATAAAGTGGCCTTCCTATATAAATTATAATAAACAATGAAGTTATAAACATCATACATGTGAATCATGATAAATTACTCTATCATATGATGATTGATCAATTGACAAAACTTACTCAATGTCCGAGAGTCCGACAACTTTCTGAATGCTTTCTTGTATACGATCAATGTACTCATATAAAAGACCAAGTCTGCTGCCCTCCATATCTGTGATGCGAAGAACATTGTACACTGGTTGAATGGCAGCTACCAACGTATCTCCCTTCGTCCAAAACTCATCATCTCCCATAATGAGCGCTGAGAACTGTGTGAAGAGAGTGTCTCCTCCTCTGACCTCCTGAATGTTGTACCAATCCTCAGCCACCACCGTACGTAGAAGCCCTTTTCTTACTCTAAGGACTCTATCAAGTACTATATACATGTAACAAAACCGTGTCATAGAGGGTTTCTGGAAATCCAAGGTAGAGTGGGCACGAAAGATGTTCAATACTTTGGGCTTAGTAGTGACAAATTTCACAATGAATTTTGCTTTATCAAGGATTGACTTCACCCATGGAAGTGCCCCAATGTCTTCCATAAGCAAATCTAAACTGTGGGATGCACATGGTATCCATGTAATCTTGGGGTATGCCTCTTCAATCATACGCCCCAGCGACACGCAATTGGACCCATTGTTACAACTTGCACTACATTCTCACTTCCCACATCCTCAATGGCTTTCTTAACATGTGAGAATATGAATTCACCTGTCACTATTGTGCCTGGTGCATGGGCTGGTATAGCACGTAAAAACATTGTGCATTTGCAAGAGGACACAAGGATGTTATAAACATTCCTTCTACGAATGTCGGACCAGTCATCGCATAGAATAGAGTATCCATATTTCTCCCATACAGATTGTAGGGATAACATTTCAGTCTCTACCAGCTTTGTTTGCCTTGAGAGCTCAGTAGTGTGCAAGGTTTGTCTTGAAGGACCCTCCCAAGCAACACCTATTCTACTAATGGCTTTCATTGCCCTCTTCCATGGAAGAGTACTAGCAACATTAAATGGAATGCCACACTGAATGAAGAGTTTGGTCAACTCTCTAGTGGCCTCTTCCATATGTTGCTTTTGCATTCCAGCCCTTATATTGCCTCTCATGAATATATTACTATCAGGGATCTTAGAATGTGATGGATGACGTGAAAAAGAGGGAGAGGCATATGTGCGTGGCATTTTACTTGCACTGTGATCATGAACTTGAGGAGACAAGATTTCATCATGAAGAGGCTCATTTCCCGCACCCACAGTGCTCACGTTTTTTAAAAAACGAAAAAATCGCGTTTTTTTTAACTATGGTGGAACTTGGACCAAGGTAGAAGCTAACAAAATTTACAGGGTTCCCCCCGGTGCAAAAGATGTCAGGGGAGCACTAGATTGTGCTCTCTGACTACACTAGATAAGATTTCAGAAGTATACTTTTGATTACAAGAATATGTGATTGACATAAGACGTCCCACAACCCGAGACTGATAGGTATGAATAACTCGACTAGAGATGATACACGAGATCCCACAACCCGAGATCGTAAGTATGAAATGAGATATTAGGATTACAATAATTCCCTTCTAGGAGATAACTAGATACAGGAAATAACTCGCCAAGATCTCGTACTATGAGATACAAGAGGACAAGACAGGATGTCCAAGAACTAGACTAGACAAGACTGGAACAAGGAACAAGACAATAACTGGAACTGGAACTTGAAGAGTACTTACTTGGTAATCACGACTCCTTGAGTTCCCAAGATTGGTTTTGTCCATGACAATCACCTCCCCCTCAACAGTGAGTTCTACGAGGAGCGGTCATGTTCTTTGGTCTCGGCTTCATTGGATTTTTCTTATGGAATTCTCGAACCTTGATTGGTGCTCTCTGAAGGTTTTTTGCATGTTCCTTCTAGAACTTGAATCTTCAGAGCTCTTGGTCTTTGTAGAGTTCTTGATATCCGGTACTGGAACAAGATGATGATGGATATGCATGATGCAATTGGAAAGGGTTTGTCGTATATCCAGGTACATAATTAAGGGCATGATTCTCATGATGGACTGAATTCTTCTTTTCACTCTGATGATGGTCTTCTTGATGTGAGATGGTGATTATGGAAGTTCTAATCCCAACTTGTTTCTTCTTCTTACCATATGATCATGCTCTCCAAAATAAAAGCATAATCTATTATCCTTTTGATATTGTCTTTCCTTTGTTGTAAGTCGTCTGACCATGATGTGATCCAATTGCATGGGTTCTGGTTGAGTTTCATCGAGCATTTGTTGTTGCGGAATAGAAGTAAACTTGTATTCTCGATCTATAATAGAAGTTATCTTCTCTTGCTTTCTCTCGAACAACCTATTATCACACTCAATTGCTTGATTCATGAATTCATTCAAAGTATTTATCTTGGCCATGGTTAGCATGAGGTCCTTGACATCATCACATAAACCCCATCGAAATTGGTTGATAAAATAATCCTCATGCAATGTGAGGTCAAAAATGATGTGTGTTAATTTGGATGCATAGGTAGATGCAAGCCTATTTCCTTGATGTAGCTTCCTTAGCTTTGTCTCATCAACACATGAACAATTGGTATCTCCAAAAGAAGATGTGAATTCTCAAACAAAGGCCTTGAAATCATACAAAATATCCATGTTCTTCTCTGGGATAGGTGCAAACCATGAAAGAGAAGGACCACATAACAGAGTTCCTATGACTCCAACTTAAGAAGCATCATCTAGGTACCTCTCGGGTTGCATTCTTATGAAGAGCATCACTTGTTGTAAAAATCCTTGAAACTTAGATCTTGTCCCATCAAATTTCTCCGCTGTGCTCACTTTTGGACTTTTCTTTATATTAGTTGCCATGGGTGTACATGAAGAAGACTGATTTACACTGATATGCAACTCTTGAATTTCCCTTTGAAGTTCTGTGATTACAGCTGAATATTCTGTTGTAGAATCCTTTCTTGGTTTTCCCGTATCTCTTGGACTTGTTGTTGAATGACTTTAAGTGCAGAAAAAAATTCTTCTCGAATAATCTCCATGGTGCCTGATCTTGATGAAGGTAGACAAGATTTCGGAAGTATACTTTTGATTACAAGAATATGTGATTGATACAAGATGTCCCACAACCTAAGATTGATAGGTGTGAATAACTCGACTAGAGATGATACACGAGATCCAATAACCCGGGATCGTAAGTATGAAACAAGATACTAGGATTACAATAATTCCCTTCAGGGAGATAATCAAATACAGGAAATAACTCGACAAGATCTCGTACTATGAGATTACAAGAGGACAAGACAAGATGTCCAAGAACTAGACTAAACAAGACTCGAACAAGGAACAAGACAAGAACTGAAACTAGAACTTGGATAGTACTTGGCTCCTTGAGCTCCCAAGACTGGTATTGGCAAGACTGAGAATGAATGTCGCCAACCCCTCCTTATATAGGTTTTGCAAGGGCGGTTCAAGGGCGGTTACGAGTTGATGATGTCATCGATGATGTCATCAATGATGTCATCAACTAGAAACAAGACCTCCAGTTGTCAGAATTCTGCAAATAGGCTGTCTATCTTGGGGTTTTGGCACGTTTCGGACGCAATGGAGACATTAGTTTCTCCAAACTCTAACCCAATCATGAAATATGTTAAGTCACATGGAATCTAAGGTTTAGGATGGTTTCCTTTGTCCATGACAAAAGATGCCTTCGTGGCATGGAAGACTTGGGACACCTCTTCTATTCGTGCCCCAAATCTATATCGGTCTGGTAGGCCCTTGAGAGAATCATGTTGTTACAGGGACAAATCAAAATCAATTGGAAGCAAGCTTTGCTAGGTGAAGAAATCGGATGTTCCTAAGCACTCTAAGATGCTATAAGAGGGGAGACTCTATGGAAAATATGGAAAGAGAGGTGTGCAACCAACTTTGGAAGCCCTCCTAAAGAATGGTTGATCAAAAAATCCCTTGTCCTTTTAGGCAAAAGAATTTCCAATTGTAAGCCCTCGCCCTTTAGACATCATAGAGTGTTCTTCCTAGGGAGCAACAAGATCAAAACCAAGTGGGTCCCACATGAGGGGACGAGAGGGTTATCAACCTTCTTTGTAAAATTCTCTAGTAATCTATAAGCAGCCCTTGCTTTGTGGGATACGGAGGGTCCCATGGGCGCTAGGCCTGTTCACTTGTCCAACTGTAATTTTTATTAATTAAAGTTTTGAAGAGACGAACTTCCTTTTAAAAAAAAATAAATACATCCTTTTTAAGATTAATCACATAAACTATTCAAATACAAAAAAACATCTCCATTTGTGCCCCTATGTATTTGCGAAATTTGAGGAAAAGTCACTTTTATGAAGAAAGACCCTTTTCAAGTGCCCATGGATAATCCATACCCTATCCATCATGTGAAGTTCTACTATGTTGAGACATCAAGCAAATGAGATCTATCTGTACTCAAATTTCTAGGTAATGTTCTTACTTCCTACGTTGAAAAATATGTGTAATCCAAATAAATGAGATCTACCTGTACTCAAATTTCTAGGTAATGTTCTTACTTCCTACGTTGAAAAATATGTGTAATCCAAATAAATGACACGAAAATCCACTAGATTTTTATAAGATGAAATAAAACAAATAAAAAATACCTTATTTACAAATGTCAAAACATCACAAGAAATATTACAGCAAGCAATATGAATTTACATCAACAACTAAAGAATCGAGATAAATGTTTTCTTTTGCATGCTTACAAGAAATGAAACTAAGGACCAAGGTGAGTATGATGCATCAAGAATCAAAATACATCATGATAGAAGCTTGACCACAAACATAGTTCTTCTTACCATCCAGTGATTGTGAATCAACAAAAACAAAGTTGAGAGCACCAATCTTATCCATGTGCTCAATTGGTCCAAATGCATTTATGTATCGTTGAAGTAGCTGAAATAACATGTATTTACTAACATGTTAGAAGGTATTTCAAGAAACCATTACAAAGGAACAAGTGGTGAGTTCGAAATATTAAGTTCATGAGGAGTACCTCAGGTCTCTCTGTCTGAAGACCAGCATAACCCAAATCATGATTTCCAAATAAATAATGATAGGGTACTCTCCTAGCACTAGATTTAAGACCACGTCTTGATTGATCAAAAATATGCCAAAATCGATCTAAAGATGCATTGAACCTGTTATAAGAATGACATATGTTTATGCAATATTAATACTACATCTTGTCATATTCAAATGAGCAAGCATGAGTCAAAATTTGACATACAGCAACAGCACACAGAACACAGTGCATTGCATTCATGCTAAAAACAAAAGGCAAGGGATGATGATCATACAAGGTTTTGCAGCAAGCAGTTTGTCATATACTATTAACCCAAGGCACCCTAAACATGGAGACAACAACCTGATTGAGGCAAACACCCAACATATAGAGCTTCAATAAATCTTATATTAAAGTAGTGGAGACCACACAAACTTATAGTAGTTATGATGGCTCATGAACTTGAATCTCCTTTCCAATTTCACAACTGAGGGAATGCGATTTCAAGGACCTGGCTCAATCAAATAATGATAATTCCAACCTCAAACATTGAGGTTCAACATAAGCTGCTATTCCTAAAGCTTCTAGAATGATATAGTTCAGCTCTTGCTTTAGAAAACAGCTAACATTGAAATATCAATCCATTACAAACTTGAAGGAAGAAAAATGCATACTCCGTTTCTGACAAGGATGGACCTCCGTCAAAGTAGTCACCAAGAAAAATAATATGATCAGGATACAAGGGCAAAACAGTTCTGCGAAAAGCTCGCCGCATGAAAATATCAGAATAGAACTGTGTGGCCTTCAAGGCAAAAGAACCAGGCTTCATGCCATGGGTAGTCCTATCTGTAAGCTGCATGAAAACAAAATAAGCAATTGCTTCAATCATATGTCCAAGCAATCCTAAGTACACTTTATGAAAGGGACAAACTATGTCATACTTTTCTCATCATGAACACATGATTCCTAGCCAAAAAATTGCATCATGCTTCAACCATAACATAATTATTCCTTATCTAACAAAGGATTCAAAATAAGCCCACATCAGAACCAGGGCTTGTTTAAGAGAAGCCCAATGCAAACATGTGAGGCACATGTGACATAAGGAAAACACTCGTGCCCAAAAAAGAATCACATATAAAAACCTATACCATTGTGAATCCTGCCAAACCCCAAATTCACCTAAAATAGAAGGGTGACTATAAGCTCATGGTAGTCAACCACAGGGTACATAGCTATCAGCCCCATCATGCAGAATATCAATTAAATGGATACTCAAGATAGCAAGTCCAACAAACCTGTGGATCAGCTATTACTGCTACTTTGACAAAGTTCCCTCCTGTGTCAGCTCTTGAATGCTACATCAAACAGCCATGAGATTGTGTTTAGAAAGACCAGAACACCCAGAAAGTGTACTGAGAACTAATTTATAAAATGAAGTAGCACAAATAAAGCATACTCTGAACTCACTGATGAATTAGGAAAGTCATACATTAAATCACATCACAAAAAGAAAGCTAATACAAAGTAGAACAGATAAAGCAAACTTCGAACTTACTGATGAATTAAGAAAGCCCTACATTAAATCACATGACAAAAAGAACACCAGTACAAATTTCTAGTTCCTCCCAGTCAAGTTGATTCTAAGCTTTGAAAGGTAAAATTGAATAGGGACACTATGGTAGATCTCATTGCCTGATGAAGGAAACCCAGCACCTTTCTAATGAGCTGACATAAATTGCTAGCTCCCAAAAACCGCAGTTCAAACAACATCACTGTGAGTCGTATCAGCTTTTTGTTTCATCCAAAAAAGTTTCAACTTTAACCTTAAGTTTTCAAACTGCCATGAAAACACGATAATACAATCATCTCTGCAGTTACCAAGGTTAAAAATGGCTAAATTTTTTAGTATGTGATAAATAAACAATAGGAGTACTTGTTTGTAATTGTTGGGTCCAAAATCAATATGAATAATGTATTAACGAGCCCTGCCAAGCCTTTTTCTTAAAGACCTCTTTAAGACGTGGATCCAATCAGATAAAACATATCATTAATCCAGGCATTCCCAGTTGCATCACTGTGATGGGAATCACCAAAGCAGGGTTATCGCACCCCTATCTAAGAAGAAGAGTCAAACACTATTAGGAAGAACAAAAGTAACCACAAAATTAGCAGGCACAAATCAAAAGAATTCTTTAAAAATGCCAACAAAAAATGGAACCCTCATGAAAAGATACCAAGATAAATCGAAGCAGACCCCAAATTTGTTCCGAAAAATGCAACTACAAGCTCATCGTAGTCAACTAAAAGACTGTATTAGCCATCATCTCCAAAATGCATAGATGATAGTATCGAGAAAATACTATGGCATTCCCACAAAGGTCATCTTTTTTTTGTTTTTTTTTTCGAAAAGCTTCTCCATATTATGTATGAAAAAAGAGGAGGAACATGAAGATGTTGCCTGCAGAGCAGCCTAAAGAACAATATGAATAAGGTACAGCACAGGTGAACAACAGTCATCTGGGAGAACATGAGCAACCACCATTAAATTCTTTATAAAGAGTCAAGCAGAGATAGTGGTTGGCCACATGATTTTCTGCTCAAAGATATCACATTCCTGGATTGCGAGATGTATCAGAGGATCCAAAAGTGAATGTAGTCCAGCATCCAAATAATAATCTTCTTGTTAGAAAATGCAACCTTCCACAAGGGTCGCAGAAGAAATATCAGATAAGCGTACGTGAACAGGTGTTCAAAGACTTTCAAGAATGGTCAAAACGGTCAAAATGGTCAAACATATGCAGATTTTTTTATCACACATTATGAAAGAGCTCACTGACAGCTATCCAACCATACATAACTCTTGGGCATTTGCCAGCAAATAGGTGATCAAACATCAAACCCTAATTTCTGGCCAATAAGTAAAAATAAGTATTTAAAGTCAAATTTAAAATGCCATATGTCAAAATCTTCGACAATATGATCCAAAAGATGAAAACTTGCCATGTCAACATTTAAAAAGTCAAGAAAAAGCTAAGAAAACATCTTCCTGGACTTTACAGCAGATTTCTCACAAACAGCTTTTTGGAGTTTTTTTTAGATTTTCGTGAGCTTTTCTACTTGGACAATTAACCTATATAAAGAACTTGTAGAGAGCATAAGCATCATCTTGTGCATAACTTCTCATGCACATACTCTATACAGAGTTTGTTTTTCCGAGCCCTCTAGCTCCTTTGCCATATCTTGTGTCATCCTTTTGTCTCTCGATTGTCTCTTTTTCTCTTTCTATACTTTGTCTCTATATTAATCGTGGGCCTAAAAACCAACAATTGGTATTAGGTTTGTGAGTGTGTGTAAGAGAAACAACTTGAGCTTAGTTTGCTTAAGTTATAACATAGTAGAGATATGGCATACACCTCCGTGGTAGCAATAGATTGTTTCAATGGAAGCAACTTCGTCACATGGCAGATACGTCTTTAGTATTATCTCATGATCAATGATCTAAGGGAAGAAGTTAATCAGAAGTGAAATGGTTAGAACAAGGACGAATTGGTTATATACAGCAGCTGCACAATAACTTTATAATACTCAAGCCCAACAAGCTCAAAGTGTTGACTCTTATTCATCAAGTGGAGCACGGAGTAGCCAAGCAAGAGGGGCAGCTATTAATACAACTCCAAGAGGGGCTACAACCTAAGCTGCAATTCATGGACAAGATGCAGCAGCTTTATCTAGAAATAAAAAAGCTTTGTCTACTATAGGTATGAGTTTAAGCAATGAATATATTCGAATTTCATCATCTTGCAGGTATCAAGAGTGCAGGTGAAGCATGGATAAAATTCGAAGGAATATTTGGAACAAGGACTTAGGACTCAGGAGTCTCATATTTCAGTTCTTATTTCCTTCGTTGAATTGGAAATGAGTGACTCTACATCAGTGGCAGAGTATATAAATAGATTTAAGGGCTATCTAGCTCAACTAGCAAGGATGTACAGTCCTATTTCAGAGGAAATTGCTGCAGGAGTTCTTCTGAAATGTCTAACCTCTTCTAACAGTATGATTGTCACTATTCTGTAGAACAAGACTAGTCCAAAACTTGATTCTGGAGAGAGTAATGGCAGCCATACAAAAGAAGGAGAAAAGACTGAAATCAGATGATAGCAAAAATATGTCATTTGCAGCAAAGGTAAAGAAATTCAAGAAATGTATCACAAAGAATCAAAACGTTATTCACTCAATCCTTGGAAAATATGTGGTGGAAGGACTCATACAGCAGAATTTTGTTACAAGAAAGAAGAACACGCAAAAGTAGCATATAGATCTCATGAGTTGAAATTGGTGGAGTGGTTGAAGAAATCACATCCATAGATTTTGCATGTTAAACCATATCATCTTTTGTGTGTGTGTGTGTGTGTGTGTGTGTGTGTGTGTGTGTGTGTGTGTGTGTGTGTGTGTGTGTGTGTGTGTGTGCAAGTGCGCACGCGCGCACGTGCGTGTGCGTGTGTGTGTTGATAGGTGTAGATGAGAGCATATAATTTTGATTTGATAGGCTTGGCCAACCTTGATCATTGAAAGAGCATGTCTATGTCTACATTCTATCTCCATTCCTTAGCATCCTATAGTTGCTCTATACTTCTAAGTAGTACTTGGTTGAGAAGAATGGGGGATGTGTGAAATCTCTTTGTGATGTGTATTGGGAGAGAGCTCTTCATGTTCAAGGTCCTTGTGTGTGCTGGTGGATATTTCGCATGATATGTGAAAATTAGAGGTACCTACTTAATGACGAAATACTTAATAACTAACAAAATGCCTACATGGCATATTCCCCCTATGTCACATTAGGAGGGGATTGTTACAAAATGCAACCTTCCATAAGGGTAGCAAAAGAAATATCAAAAAAGTGTAAGTCAACATGTGGTCAAAGACTGGTCAAGAGCGGTCAAAATGGTCAAACATGTGCAGATTTTTCTAAATTATAGATTATGAAAGAGCTCACTAAGCTATCCAACCATATATAAAACTTGGGTATTTGGCAACAAATTGGTGATCAAAACTCAAACCCTAATTTCTGGTCAAAAAGCCAAAATCAAAATCTAAAATCAAATTTAAAGTGCCACATGTCAAAATCTTAGAAAATATGATCCAAGGACAAAAACTTGCAAGAACAGCATTAAAAAAGTCAATAAAAAGCCAAGAAAACATCTTCCCAAATGTCACTGTAGATTTTTTGCGAGCAACATTTTGGAGTCTTTTTTTAGATTTTCGTGAGCTTTTCTACTTGGATAATTAACCTATATAAAGACCACTTGTAGAGAGCATAACGTCATCTTGTACATAGCTTCTTCTAGTGCACATACTCACTTGCAACACTTGTAAAAGCCTTGTAAGTTCTTTTTGCAATATATAAAGTTTGTTTTTGGAGCACTCTAACTCCTTTGCCATATCTTGTGTCATTCTTTTGTCTCACTATTGTCTTGCTCTCTATGTATATAATTTGTCTCTATATTAATTGCGGGCCTAAATGTTGGTGCAAATGCCAAGCCTTCACATTTGGCTAGGCATTGGAAGAGTTATGTGCAAACAATTGAAGAACCATATGACCCCTTGCTTATACCTTTTACCATTAACTATTGTAAAAATCATTTGACTTGAAAGAATCTTGTAAATCCACTAAACTCGTGGAGTTAAATAGAATGGAA
The DNA here is from genome assembly GCA_020310875.1 of Ceratopteris richardii. NCBI lineage: Eukaryota > Viridiplantae > Streptophyta > Polypodiopsida > Polypodiales > Pteridaceae > Ceratopteris > Ceratopteris richardii. The sequence goes on from CM035410.1 coordinate 69,208,768, forward strand.
AGTCACAACTTTACTTAGAGAGAATATCTCCTAGATTAAGGGGATCACCTTTTTAGTGAGAGCCAAATTTGAATTCAAATTCAAATTTGAAGAAAGCATCTATAAAAGCACTTGGAAATCTCGTGTCCAAATACACTCCCGTTGAGAGCCATTCATTGATCATTAGTAGAGGTTGAGTAGCACACTTCATTGCTCACTCACCTCACTATCATTTGGCATCATTTCTTTGCCAATGATTTTGTAAAATCATGTTTCATAATACATATACATCATTAAGTATCTATGTTGATTTCTCTGCCATTGTCACTCAAAAAAGTGTACTTGTCTTGCTCATATCTCATTGATCTCTCCACCATTTTCAATGATCTATAGCTTGTTGGAACCAGCTCAAAGTCTACTTCAAGCCGACAAATTTTGAAGACATATGATTCAGCCAATTGGGAGAAAACCGCCTCGAAGTAGTCACTAGTCATTCTCTGCACATCTCCTAAAAAATCGGGGGTAAGGCTTCAGTTGTTAAATTGATCGCTCTATGTATAGTCAATCATTTTAAGTGATTTGACTTGGAATCATTAGCTCTCTAAGCTAATTAGATACCCTTAGAAGGAATGTTTCTAATTGCTACTGTTCTGTGAGCACTGAGCATAATATCCAGCAGGTGTCAAGACCAAAATAGCAAGTATTTGGTCACTAGCTAGTTGCAAACTTATCTGTTTTGATCTAATTGTTTGAAGCATCGTCTCCAAAGCACATAGGCACTTATTTGGTGTCATTGGAAAGTTAAAATGGCCTACAACACAACTCTGAAGTAAAATAGGGAAGGTACAAATCAAGAATTAGGAGTACCAGCTCATTTCTTGAGGTGTCCATCCATCTTTCCCAACAGTGGTATCAGAGCAAATTGAGGTAAAATGGAAGATGGTTTCCCTTCTTTTATTGATAAATTGGACAGGAACGACTACCAAGCATGGTCCTTGAGGATGAAGACATACTTACAAGGAAGGAGTCTCTATGGATACATATCAAGAGATGAGGAGATTCCCATTTTCAAAAGCAAAGGACAACCTACAAGAGAGGAGCTTGAAAGACTCAACTCGTGTGCCAAAGATGCATTAGCAAGGTCATACTTACTTAACTCTATCTCTGACTTACTTCTTCCACACATTGGGAATTGTAAAACATCTCAAGAGACTTGGGATACATTGTCTTCATACTTTTCTTCTAATACAAGAGCAAGAAAGAATCAATTGTGGATTGAGTTTACCACTCAAAGGAAGAAACCCAAACAAAGTGTGTCAAAGTATGTGACCAAAGTCAAAGATGTAGCTGACCAATTGGCAAACATAGGAGAGGAGATTGAAGAGGAGCAAATAATGAGGCAAGTAATCAATGGCATCAAGGAAGATGACAAATGGGAAAGCTTCAGAACTACCATGGACTTATACATGGACATGCAGATTCCAGATCTTACCATACTCATGGGGCAACTCTTTACCCATGAAACCAAGCTCAACAAAAATGGAGAACCATCAAGAAGTAATAACTCTTCTTCCCTATACACAAATAAAGGCGAGACTAAAGAGAAAGGGAAAAGCAAAAAGATTGAAGACGAAGGAACTACTTCTCAAGCCAATTATGCAGGGAGAGGTAGGAACTCAAGAGGTAGGGGCAGAGGAGGTAAACAAGGTAGGGGGAGACCTTTCAACTCTTCCCCATGCAACATATGTGGATTGTCTAATCATACTACAGATGAGTGCTATAGGAACTACAAGAATCAAAGAGGAAGAGGATATCAAAGAGGTGGCTACTCACAATCAAGAGGAAGATTTAATCATACTCAAGACTACAACAACAACTACCAAGGAGGCTACAAATCAAAGAAAGACTTCAACAATTACACAGAGGATCAAGAGGATTCCCTTCTGATTATGAACATGACTTCAAAGCAAGGTATGAATGATAAACACCTCTTCTATATTGACTCAAGTTGTTCAAACCATGTGGCAGGCAATGTAACTCTTCTCTGACCTTGAGGAGCCCAAGGGAAAGCACCGAATACAAACAGGTGATGACACCAAGCATTCAGTGGTCAAGGTAGGAAATGTTAAAACCTCTTATGGGAATAGAAATCTGTTGAGCATGGTTCTTTATGTACCTACGGGAGCACTAGATTGTGCTATCTGACTACAATAGACAAGATTTTGGAAATAAACTTCTGATTACAAGAACACCCATGCAGGGAAAATAGTACAGGAATATGTAGCTGATAGAAGAAGTCCCACAACCGAGGACCGTAGGTATAGATAACTCAGCTAGAGATGATATAGGAGATTCCACCGGGATCGTAAGTATGGAACAAGATCTCTGAATTACAAGAACTCCCTTCTCGAAGATGAACTAGATACAAGAAAGAACTCGATAAGATCTCGTACTACTAGATTACAAGAGGACAAGACTAGATGTCCAAGATACAAGACTAGACAGGATTGGAACAAGGAACAAGACAAGAACACGAACTGGAACTTGGAGAGTACTTACTTGGTGGCCACGACTCCTTGAGCTCCCAAGAGTGGAATTGGCAAGACTGAGAATGAATGTGGCCCAAGCCTCCTTATATAGGATTTCAAGGGCGGTTCTCAAGGGAAGTTGCGAACTTATGATGTCATCAATGATGTCAACAAACCGAACAGGACCTCTGGTTGTCAAAATTCAGCAAATAGACAGTCGATCTTTAGGGTTTTGACACATTTCGGATGCATTGGAAGCATTAGTTTCTCTTAATTCTGAACTAATCATGAAATATAGGATTCACATGGAATCTAAGGTTCAGGATGATTTCCTTTGTCCATGACATCACCTCCCCCTCAAGCGACGAGTTCCACAAGGAGAGGTCATGTTCTCTGGTCTCAACTTCATTGGATTTCTCTTATGGAATTCTTGAACCTTAATTGGTGCTCTGCGAAGGCTTTCTACAGGTTCCCAAGTTCGATCACTGATGTCATACCCTTTCCAATGAATAAGGTACTCCAATCTTCCTCAGGATATTCTCGAATTTAGGACATGCTCGACTTCAAATTCTTCGTGATCATCAATGTCGATAGTGGTGAAGGACTAGTTCTCTCTCCCCTCAATGGTGAAATCTGATATGGTTCCAACATGGATACATGGAAAACTGGATGTATTCTCATGGTACTTGGTAGCTGGAGCTTGAAGGTGATTGGATTAATCTTAACCAAGATAGTGAATGGACCAAATCTTTGATGATCTGACTTTGCACAAGGCTTTGAAGTTTGCAAATTGCTTCTGAGTAACCATACTTTATCCCCAATTTGATACGATGGATTCTGAACACGATGTTGATCTGCATTGTATTTATATTGTTCTTGAGCTTTACAGATCTCTTCCTTGAGTTCTTTGTGAATGTCCATCAGGTACTGGGCCTTGTCTCTGGCAGCTGGGTTCTTGACATGATTTGAGAGTTGTATATCCATCCTTGGATGTTGTCCATAATTTGCAAAGAAGGGAGTCTACTTAGTAGATGCATGAACACTATTGTTATAAGCAAACTCTGCAAAGGGTAAAAGCTCAAACCAATCATTTTGATGATAGTTGCTAGTGCAACGGAGATATTCCTCCAAGACTTGATTCACCCGTTTTGTTTGTCCATCAGTCTGTGGATTATTTGCTGTAGATAGTTTAACTTGAACACCAAGGAGCTTGCAAAGACTATTCCAAAAGCTAGATATGAACTGTGGACCTCGATCACTGACAATGTCATTAAGCAATCCATGAAGCCTAAATATGTACCTTAGAAAAAGTCTAGCAGTGGCTGCACCTGTGATTGCCTTGGAAGTTGGAATGAACTGTGCCATCTTTGTAAATCTATCCACAATAACAAGAATGGCATCATACTTATCTGACTTTGGTAGATCTGTGATGAAATCCATAGACAATGAAGCCCATGGCCTTTTTGGAATAGGTAGAGGTTGCAAGAGGCCATGAGGTTTATGTCGGGGTACCTTGGATCTATTGCAAGTATCACACGTTCGGATATATTCTTTGACTTCCTTCCACATATGAGGCCACCAAAAGTCCCTTGATATACGTTCTATTGTTTTATTCACTCCAAAATGTCCTACTGCAAGGTTGTCATGACGTTGTTGAAGTACTTGGATCCTTGGCTTTCCTGGACGGACATACAAGAGGTTCCTATAGAGTAGTAATCCATCCTTTTCCTGAAATTTGTTTACTTCTTGGAATTTTCCTTCTTGAACTTTCTGCTTAACATTACAAAACAATTCATCTTGTGGTAGATTCTCACGGATCAAATGATTCAAGGCTGAATCTTCATGATGGCTTGAAGAGATAGCTGCTAACTAGAGATGCTCAAGCTTGAGTAATACACTCTCTTGTTGATCAAAAGCCACTTCACCCCTCTTTGGTGCAAGCTAAGATCTTTTGGACAGGGCATCTGACTGACATTGTTGACGTCCTTGACGGTATGTGATGACAAAGTCAAATCTGGATAGAAAGTTACTCCATCGAGATTGCCTTCTATTGAGGATGTGAGTGGTCATAAAATACTCTAAAATCTTGTGATTTGTATACACAGTAACTTTGTGAGCTGCTCCTTCTAGATGGTGACGCCATGTATCAAATGCGTCTACTATAGCAAGAAGTTCTTTATCATGGATTTCATAATTAATTTCTAGAGGGCAAAATTTCCTTGAATGATATGCAACTGGATGTAGATGTCCATCATCTCCATATTGGGATAGAATGGCCCCTAGGGCAAAGTCTGATGCATCTGTTTCTAGGAAGAAGGGTTTGCTCGAATCAGGATGAACTAGAATCGGGGCAGTAGTGAATGCTGATTTCAAAGTCTGAAAGGCTTTTTCTTCTTCTTCGGTCCATGAAAATTTTGAGTTTCCTGTAAGCTTGGAGTAATCTCTAATGAGTATCCTATAAAAATTGGCAAACCCTAGAAAACATTGTACATCTCGAAGACACGAAGGTGGTTGCCAATCAAGGATTGTCTTGATCTTCTTAGGGTCCATAAAGATTCCTTTTTCTGATACAATGTACCCTAAAAACTCCACTTTTGTATGATGGAAATAGCACTTCTCCAATTTTGCATATAACCCTTTTTCTCTTAGTTTCTCTAGCACTATCTTTACATGACATTCATGATCTTTTAGATTTCTGGAGAATATCAAGATATCATCAAGATATATTACCACAAAATCATCTAAATACTCTCGAAAGATATCATTCATCATATGTTGAAAAGACTCCTCGAGCATTTGTGAGACCAAATGGCATAACTACATATTCAAAGTGTCCATACCTTGTTCGGAATGCTATCTTCCATTCGTCTCCTTCTCTAATCCTGACAAGAATGTATACTCCTCGAAGGTCAATCTTAGTGAAGAACTTTGCTTTTCCGAGGCGTTCCAAGAGCTCTCATATAAGTGGTAGAGGATATTTGTTCTTTATTGTGACTTTATTCAAACCACGATAATCCATACACATTCGAAGAGTTCCATCCTTCTTCTTTATAAATAGGATAGGGGCTCCTGTAGGAGACTTCGAGTGTTTGATAAACCCCTTGGCTAGATTCTCATCAATATTCTTACGTAATTCTATAAGTTCCTCTAGGGATAGTCTATAGATTGGCCCGAAGAGTGGTTGTGCTCCCTTTGAAAGTTCTATGGCACGATAATAAGGTCTATGCTCTCGGAGCATATCTGCATTCTTTTTTTCAAAGACATCTTCAAACCCTTGGTATTGGCCAGGTAGCTTCATTGAATCACCTTTCTTGGGCTCTTGAGTTGGTATGGCATAGATCATATACGTCGGTTCCTTCCTTACTGTTTGTATGAAGGCTTTGGCTCCAACATATTCCAGGTTCTTCTGGATATCTCGACGGGTGATTTTATTATTCTCCCAATTAATTTCTGGATTATGTTTCTTTAACCACGGCATTCCGATGATAACATTGTTTACTGGACTCGATATTACATTGAAACATATGTGTGAATCATGGTCACCAAGGTGTACTCTTAGTGGTATGGTTTCCATGGTTATATTCCTCGATGCTAGAGGCAGTCCATCTACTACTTCAGCTACTACTAGTTTGTTCTTCCGAAGTACTGGAATTCCATGTTTCTTAACGAGTCCCTCGTCAATGAAACATGAGGAGGCTCCTGAATCTACCAGAGTTGTAAGGTAAAGGGTCTTCTTAGACATGATTAACTTAACAGGGGCAAGACATGTTTCTACGGGTGTGGCTGGAATTATGAGACCCTTTCTTATATCATGGTCCGGACTCCGGTTGTACGGTCTCTTTTACAATTGGACTTCCTCGTTCCCCTGCTCTACAAGGGTGGCTGCGACTTTGGAGTTCGTTCTCTTGTTGGGACAATTAACTGCAATATGGTCAGGGTTTCAACAATACAAGCATAACTTGTTATTCCTCCTTCTTTGTTTCTCTTGTGGTGTTAGAGGTTAGAACCTAGTTACATCTATCTGCATAGGTTCGAGCATAGACTATCTCTAGGAGTGGGTTGGAAGGGTTTCCATTGGCGAGGTCTTCCTTCTACTTGTTTTTCTTGTTTCCTTATCACATTGAATAGCTTGGTTGATGTATTCATTCAATGTTTTCACCTCTGGCATCGTGAGTAGAAGGTCCTTCACATCATCTCTTAAGCCCAATCTAAATTGGCTTATGAAATAATCTTCATGCCAAGTGAGGTCACATATCAACTGCCTAAATTCTGATGCATAGGTAGAGGCAAGGCGGTTACCTTGACATAGCTTCCAAAGTTTTGTTTCTGCCACTCGACTCGTGTCTGCATCTCCAAATGTGGCGATGAGCTCTCCAAGAAACCCCTCATAGTCATGAAGTACGGCCATATCCTTCTCCAAGATTGGGGCGAACCATGATAACGCTTGACCATAGAGCAAGGTTCCAATAAAACCGACCTTAGATGCATCATCAGGGTATCTATCAGGCTGCATACGAATGTGCAATTTGACTTGTTGCAAGAATCCCTTGAATTTTGTGCGATCACCATCAAACTTTTTTGGCATGCGAATCTTGGGTTCCCTCATGAAGGATGTACTAGGTCGTTGATTTACTTGCATACTCCCTTGATTTGTCTAAAGGCTCCTCATTCGTTCTTGTAATTCTTGGAGGAGTGCACCTACATGCACTGGATGTCCCATCTCGACTTGTGTCTATCGATGAGTTAGGTCTTCGACTTGTTGTTGGAAACTCTGAAGTGATGCTACAATCTGTTCATAAGCATTCTCCATGATGACTGTCTTGGATATAAGTTAGTCTTGCCAAAATGTCAAGGGAGCACTAGATTGTGCTCTCTGACTACAATAGACAAGATTTCGGAAATAAACTTCTGATTAAAAGAATACCCACGTAGGGAAAATAGTACAAGAATATGTAGTTGATAGAAGAAGTCCCACAACCCGGGACCGTAGGTATAGATAACTCAGCTAGAGATGATACAGGAGATTCCACAACCCGAGATCGTAAGTATGGAACAAGATCTCTGAATTACAAGAACTCCCTTCTCGAAGATGAACTAGATACAAGAAAGAACTCGATAAGATCTCGTACTACGAGATTACAAGAGGACAAGACTAGATGTCCAAGATACAAGACTAGACATGACTGCAACAAGGAACAAGACAAGAACAAGAACTAGAACTTGAAGAGTACTTACTTGGTGGTCACGACTCCTTGAGCTCCCAAGACAAGTATTGGCAAGACTGAGAATGAATGTGACCCAAGCCTCCTTATACAGGATTTCAAGGGCGGTTCTCAAGGGTGGTTGCGAATTGATGATATCATCAATGATGTAAGCAAACCGAACAGGACCTCTGGTTGTCAAAATTCAGCAAATAGATAGTCGATCTTAGGGTTTTGATACATTCCGGATGCATTGGAAGCATTAGTTTCTCCTAATTCTAAACCAATCATGAGATATAGGATTCACATGGAATCTAAGGTTCAAGATGGTTTCCTTTGTCCATGACACCTACAATCACCAAGAATTTGATGAGTGTTGGACAGATTGTGGAAAAGGGTTTGCAAGTTAGATTCAACAAATATGGAGCATTAGTGGAGGATCCCCAACATGGATTCAAGAGAATTGCCAAGCGAGAAAAGACAGGTGGATTATTTACATTTGAACTTGAAGATACAAGGAATATTACACTTTATACTTACAAGGATCAAACATTGTCAGAGCTTGAGATTTGGCATAAAAGATTAGGGCATATTGGTGAGAGAACCTTGAAGCAAATATGTAGAGATCAATGTGTGCTTGAGATACCTAATGTATCCAAGAAACACATGATCTATAAATGTGGTGCATGTCAGTTTGGTAAATCTCACAGATTACCCTTCTCAAAGAAAGGTTATATGCATGAGGATTACTTGGAGCTTGTCCACACAGATGTGTGGGGACTAAGCAAGGACCCTTCAATTTTTGGCTCAAGGTACTATGTGTCTTTCATTGATGATTTCAGTAGGTGGACTATCTTGTACTTTATGAAGCACAAAGATTGAGTGTTCTGTTGCTTTAAGAAGTATCTTGCACTTGTGGAAAACCAAACAGGAAGAAGCCTAAAATGACTAGATCGGATGGAGGAGGTGAGTACTTCTCAAATGAATTTGATGCATTCTTGCATGACAAAGGTATCAAAAGGGAAATTACAACAAGGTATACCCCTGAGCAAAATGGGGTGGCAGAGAGGAGAAATAGGTTGATTGTTGAAACAACTAGGTCAATGCTACATGAGAAAAGGTTACCTAATTATTTGTGGGCAGAGAGTGTATCTACCACCATTTATCTCATTAACAGGTTGCCATCAAAATCACTTGATGGGATGACCCCATATGAAGGATGGCATGGTAGGAGGCAATCACTTGATCATTGCAGGATCTTTGGATGTGTTGCTTATGTGCATATGCCATCTCAAATCAGAGGTAAGCTAGACCCTAAGGCAAAGAAGTGCATCTTCATAGGGTATGATTTAAATCAGAAAGGGTACAGATTTTATAATCCATCCAACAAGGGTTTTATGGTCCATAGAGATGTTGTGTTTGATGAGAATGATTCTTGGTTTGAAAGTGAATGCAAGAAGGTTAAGTTTCCATATGACTTGGAAGAGGAGTTTCCACGCCTCACCAAAGAGGAGCAAGCCAAATTGAAGACATCAAATCAGATGATGAGGGCATGATCAACCTAGACGAATTCAAGGCATGAAAATCTAAGGGCAAGGCCAAGATGAAGAGGTTGGAAGACTTACCTGCATCATCCAACCAAGCTCTAAGGAGATCACAAAGGGAGAGCAAGAAGCCAATCACATATGGGTATGACATTTCTTTAGTTACTAACAGAAGCACTCAAGGAGAATGATACTTGGAAGCTAGTGCCAAACAAGGAATCAATGAATTCAATTGGTTCTAGATGGATTTACAAAATCAAGAGAAACTCAGATGGATCCATAAACAGGTATAAAGCTAGACTTGTGGCTAAGGGTTTTGCACAAACCCAAGGAGTTGATTATGAAGAGACTTTCTCACCTGTGGCCAAAATGCCAACCATCAGGGTATTGGTAAATGTGGTTGCATCAAGGAATTTGAATATGTACAAATTGGATGTAAAAAATGCTTTCCTTAATGGCTGGATTTCAAAGGAGGTTTACATGGCTCAACCTCCTAGTTATGAAGACCCAAGCAAGGTAAATTATGTGTGTAAACTAAACAAAGCTCTTTATGGATTGAAGCAGGCACCTATGGCATGGAACCATAGGTTGACTACATACCTTCAAGATCAAGGATTCATCATGAGCAAAGCAGATACTTCTTTGTTTGTCAAGAGAAGTAATTTAGAGGTGATATACCTATGTGTGTATGTTAATGATATCATACTTACTGGTAGTGATGCCAATGGCATCAAATACATCAAGAATCAAATGATGCAGGAGTTCAAAATCAGTGATCTAGGATCACTAAAGTATTTTCTTGGACTTGAATTAGTCTATACAAATTCTGAGATTTATATTACTCAAAGAAAGTATGTGCACGACATGTCCAAGAAGTTCCACTTGGAGCATGCCAAGATAGCTAGCACTCCTATGGAGGTAAAACCAAAAGTTGAGTGCTCGTGAAGGTGATTTGCTTGAAGACATTGCAGGATATCGAAGCATAGTAGGAAACCTAAACTATGCTATATTGACAAGGATTGATATTGCTTATGGAGTAAGTATCTTAAGTCAATTCATGCACAAGCCTAGAGCACCTCACTTGGAAGCTGCCAAGAGGATTTTGAAGTATATCAAGGGTACTCAAAATCAAGGTTTATATTTTCCATATACCTTAGATTTGGATATCAAACTATACTCAGATGCAGATTGGACAGGTTGTAAGGATGACAGGAGGAGTACCTCAGGTTATGTCTCTTTTGCATGTGACAAGCCCATTTCATAGTCTTCCAAGATGCAACCTACTATTGCTTTATCTTCAATAGAGGCTGAATACAAGGGATTAGCCAATGCTACTCAAGAAGCCATATGGATTAGATTGCTCTATTTCGATTTGGGACTTCATACTCACTCACCTATGATCTTTGGTGACAATAAAAGTTCATTACATCTTGCAGCAAATCCTATCCATCATGCAAGAACCAAGCATATAGATGTTAGACTCAAGATATAACCGGCAGGAGATGATTGAACCACACCCTAAAAGGGAGGATTAGGAAGTAATCCTCAACCATGGCTTTTGGGGCAAGTGGTTAGCCCATCATACTCCTAGCAAGTAGGTCTTGAGTTCAAATCCCACAATTGGTATAAGAGCCAGGTTCAAGAAACCGAGGTTGAGAGCAAGGCAAGTCCATAGGCTAGTTGCCAAGAAGCAGAAAGGCAAGGTTCAAGATAGCAAGGTTGAGAGCAAGGCAAGTCCGTAGGCAAGTGGCCAAGAAGCGGAAAGGCAAGGCTCAAGACACCAAGGTTGTAGGCAAGTGGCCAAGAAGCGGAAAGGCAAGCCTCAAGACACCAAGGTTGAGAGCAAGGCAAGTCTGTAGGCAAAGTGGCCAAGAAGCGAAAAGGCAAGGCTCAAGAGACCAAGGTTGAGGACAAGATGGTTCAAGAGACTGTGCGAAGGTGAGGACATCAATCCAAGGGGAGAAAAAGGATTGATCATTGAGGACAGTGATCTCTAGAAGGGGAAGAGAGTGTTAGACTCAAGATATAACCGACAGGAGATGGTTGAACCACACCCTAAAAGGAAGAATTAGGAAGTAATCCTCAACCATGTCTTTTGGGGAAAGTGGTTAGCCCATCATACTCTTAGTCAGTAGGTCTTGAGTTCAAATCCCACAATTGGTATCAGAGCTAAGGAAGTAGATTTAGGCAAAGCATATGGAAGGCGCGCGCGTCGATTTCAAAGGTAAGCTTAACAAAGATTTGAGTGTATCTCCCAATCCGTAGATTTCGACATGTAATATACCCTTGGAAAGCTCTCGGAACGAGCATTCCAATGGAGACACTAGATTTGGGATCCAAGATACCTAGCATGGGTAAGAACCAGGTTCAAGTGACCGAGGTTGAGAACAAGGCAAGTCCGTAGGATAGTTGCCAAGAAGCGAAAAGGCAAGGTTCAAGAGACCAAGGTTGAGAGCAAGGCAAGTCCGTAAGCAAGTGGCCAAGAAGCGAAAAGGCAAGGCTCAAGACACCAAAGTTGAGAGCAAGGCAAGTCTGTAACATTAGAGTGAAAATATGGGGCCATAATGATTAGCAAGAGTCAAGGATAAACTCCACGGCTAGAAGAGCGTTGAATATCCACATAAACATTAATAAAACTTAATGATGGTTCCATCTTGATGCTCGGCTTAAATGGAATTCAAATTTTACTACAAAAATGGCGAGAGAATCTTTAGAACCTACAAAATTATCGGAAGTTTTAGAAATTGTCAATCGCAGGTATAAAATGATACGAAGATAAGAGCAAGACTAATTTTACAGTAATGTCGTTTTGAGACCATTCGCGACCTATACAATCGCACCATCAAACTTCCAAACATCCCTTTGTATACTTGGTTTACATAAATGAGAAAGATAGGATTTGTGAAAGGTCGGTTCACCTAAACAGAGAGGAATATAAGAGAAGCAAGTAATCATGACATGTATGAAAACAATGATGGTGTCCTACCTAGAGCTGCAAGTTCTGCGCTATCGGATAGCAAAAAAAAACCTTGCTTGCGTACATTTTCAGCCGCGTAGCAAAAAGTAAATAATTTAAGATCAGAGTGGATGAAGCACGTAAATGGGATCAAGTGTTTATGTATGCAACTGCATATACGTTCATGGATACGTGCCTGAGAGAACTGCATTTTTATGTGTCCGACCGCGTAACACTTTGTTTCTCACCTTCGAAAGAGCTGGCCAGGGACAGGTCCAAGCAGATACCCAGAAGGAGAGCACTTCGCCATAAAGGAGAGAACCAACCCAAACGCAGGCAAGGCACGCTGTAGCATGCCATACATAATAGCGCCCATCGACTTTCCTGGATCCTCCGGACGGAGAATGAGGTCTTTTATTCCGCTCTGCCATTGCCCTCCGCACACATCAGGTCACGCTAGCTCGAGCCCGGCAGCAGACACCGGGCAAACGCAACTAATGAAGCTGTCTAACAGCTCTGTGCATGAATCGGACAGAAAACCGTGATCGTTCAAATCGATTGTCAGCTTGGATTCCACTCAACTATATAAAGGAATGACCTCAAATGTGTTAAAAGAGAGTGATTCTAAGCACCTTCCTCTACTAGTAATCACATTTTACCTCTCACTCAAAGTTCAATTTCTAGAGATTACCTCCCACAAATTCACCTACGCAAGCTGGACATATCCATAAGACCTATAAGATGGATGGGTGCCTCTGACATATCCATAAGATCTATAACATGGGCGCCTTTGGCTTACGAAGTAGGGTGTGTGTCTTTTCAATTCATTGTACGTTCTATATATATATATATATATATATATATATATATATATATATATATATATATATATATATATATATATATATATATATATATATATAGAGAGAGAGAGAGAGAGAGAGAGAGATCGACTCATTAACAAGCAACCAAAATCCAAGCACCTCATCGTAATTATAATTACATACTCTATAGCATTTACTCAAGATTCAAGGCTCAATACATTTAGATAAGCTTGGCATGAAGCCCCTCAAAGTGGAGGATTAAAGGTGTCCTCTACGTGGGTGAGTTGTTGTTTCAAATTTCAAATCTAATGAAAGAGTAGATCGAAGATTGAACTTTCAAAAATTAGAAAGAGAGATTCGAAACACCTTCATCGCTCTCGAGTGTAAGCTCTGATTAGAGATAGCTATAGAAAGAAATGGGTACCAAATGTGCTGAAAGAAAGAAGATGAGTTTTAGGGATTAGAGCACTTCCATCTAGATATGGTATCATATGACTAAGAATATTGTGAAAATGCATAGTTTTCACATCTCACATATAGTTGATTTTCATTATAATAAGGAAAGGTGCAATGATTTGTGATAAACACTCTTCTCTTCTCTTATTCATTATTATAATCACTCTTTTAAATTGATATTCAACTATAGACCACTTGGCTATAGGTTCAGGGTTTAGGACTTGTCGATTGAACCGATGTGAACCCTTGGTGTGAGGGGTAAAGGGGATCTTTTAGGGGTGTTTGTGTATGTGTATTCTTTCAATTTATAAGGATAATAGGTAGTGTGATCGAAATTTCTTTTCTAAAAAAAAAATGAAAACTAATAATGGAAAAAAATTATAAATCCAATGAAAGAGGAGAACTCCACACGTTCTCGTGCCCCCTATATAGATTCACAAGGTATCAATCTATTCTATCCTATATCGGTATCTCTAGAAGTACCACTTGGCACTTTTACATGAGTTAGTCTAAATATGGTTACAAGTCTTTATCCTTGCACTCAATTCCTATTAACATAACTAATAAATAGGCATAGAAGGCTTTTAAAGATAAGATACGTGTTGTGCATAGCTCCCTTGAACCCCAATCATATGTGTAACTATAAATGTCCATACTCTATGTGTTGTTTCCCATTGTCCTTCCCCAGAGGATTGTCCTTGTGAAGGTAAGATAGTATTTAGAAATCATCTTTATAGTCTACCAAAAAAGATAGATGCAACTTTATATGTAATCAAAATAAATGGAAGAGAATAAATGGAAGTGGAGATTGGGAATATAGATGAGTAGTAAAAAGTGAAGAGGATACTCAGAGTGATTAGGAGTTCAAAACTGCTTCGCTCTATGGTGCCAAAATTGCAATCTGAGCTCATTTTGGCCTCTGAATGCACTACCATAGTGCTTATGCAGGAAATTTCATCTTTTTGTGCCAAAGATATATATGGGTTTTGGTTCGCCAATATAAGCATCTCAAAATCTGCTACAGGTTTAGTAGAACTCGACAGGGTAGTTTTGTTCAACTTTTTGAGATACAATATTTTTTCTACATCAAGGTATTTTAGTCAGTGGCCATGGCTAAAAGCAGTGATGTATTCCATATGTTGGTTGTTGAGGATAAGTTGGAGGTACCAATTACCCATTATGGGCTTATATGATGTGTCATGTATTGGTTGCAAAAGGACTATGGAATATTATGCAGGGTGTTGAAAAACATCCTGTTACACCTACAAACACAGTTGCTGAAGGTGATGCATATGGCATTGAAGATGATTATATTCTTTAGATTCCTGTTCATGTTGCGGTTCCTGTTCCACCTGCTATAGAGAAAATTTGCTAGGATGGCAGGGATGCTCAAGCACATGCATTGATAGCCTTGTCTGTCAAACGTGCCATTATTCCTCACATTCGCTCTTGCAGAATAGCTAAGGATGTTTGCGATACACTTACCACTTTATACCAGGCAAGGAATGAGGCTCGTGTTGCTTACCTCCGAAGAGTGAGCATATGAATGAAGGAGATTCCATATATATTTTTTTGACAAAGATCGAAGATTTGAAGGAACAATTGATTTTTGTTGATGAAGTCTTGCTTGACAGTTCACTTGTGCATACTGTTCTGAATGGGCTTCCGAATTCATATCATAGTTTTGCTTCTACCCTTTGTTTGACTATGAAAGGAAATCCAAATGCCTTAACATTTGAGGAGTTAGTCTCTGTTATGTTGCAGGATCATCAGTCTAGGCAGAATAGGTCCATTATGCGTGTTGTAGATCAAAGTTTTCTTGGCTAATCAGAAGGGCAAAGGTAAATGGAGCTCTTCTATTAGTAAGCAAAAATTTGCTAATTCTGCACAATCAAAGAAAGATGATAGAGATGATAAGAAAATAGAAAAGGAGAAATTGGTTTGCAAGTACTGGAAATGATCATGTCATAAAGAGCTATCCAAAATTGGCTGCAAAAGAGGCAAAGAAGAAAGAGGCTTGAATGGTTGTTGCAGAGGCCTCTACACCCAAAACAGAGTCTGCTAATCTTGTGCAGAATGAAGAATGGGCATTTACCATTGTTTGCAGTTATGACCTATCTTTGCATGAATAGTGTATGTTTGCAGTAGACTCGAATGTTTGGTACTTTGATAGTTGGGCAACCAAACATATTACCTCACAGCATAGTTTCTTCACTTCACTTGAGCTTGCCCCTACAAGGAATATTGTCACATGCACCAACAACTCCTCTTATCTTGTTATGGGAGTTGGTAAGTTCATTCTGACTACTATTGATGGTAGTTCTTTTACATTGTCAGATGCTTTATTTATGCCAGGGATAAAAAAAAAATTGTTATCAATTTCAGCATTAACCAAGATTGGCTTGGTCGTGAAATTTGTTGATGACAAATGTAGAGTTCATGGTCTGTCAAATGGCAACATCATTATTGTTTCTGGCATTTTATGTCATGGGTTGTATAAGCTCATAGTCTATGCAAAATATGTGAATGATTCAGCATGTGTAGTTCAGGATTCTCAGGCTATGTCAGATGCAAAGCTTTGGCATGCACGCTTTGATCATCTTAATTTCGCTAGTTTGCTACGCCTATAGAAATCTGAAATGGTTTCCTCTTTGCCCAAACTTGAGACACCTGGAAAACATGTATGTGAAGGATGTATTTTGGGCAAACTGCAACATTCCTCCTTCCCAAAAGATGGTAGTTTGAGCTACTCAGAAATTGCAGCTTGTTCACAGTGATGTCTATGGTCTTATGCAGACACCTTCCTTTGGGAACTATCTTTACTTTGTAACTTTCATCGATGATTTTTCAGGCATGCATGGGTATATCCATGGGCACCCTTTGTTCTGATCAAGGGGGGGAATATATGTCTTCTGATTTAAATGCATTTCTAGCTAAACATGGGATAAAACATTAGTGTACAATGTCGTATACACCTCAACAAATGGAGTTGTTGAAAGTAAGAACACGTCACTCATGGAGATGGCAAGGTGTATGGTCAAGAGTCAAGGTTTAGCACATACTTTTTGGCTTGAGGCTGTTATGTGTGCAACAAATGTACTTAGCAGATGTCCCACTAAAGCATTGCAGTCTATCACTCCATATGAGGCTTGGCATGGTCGTAAGCCATCTGTTGCTCACCTGCATGTTTTTGGTTGTCTAACATTTGCATTAGTGCCTGAACAACAATGCAATAAATTGGATGATAAAGCACTGAAATGTATTATTGTTGGGTATAGTTCTAAAAGCAAAGGCTGTCGTCTCTATCATCCACAAACTAGACACATTTTGGTTAGCCATGATGTTGTTTTTGTGGAAGATGTTATTTAGCCATTACTTTCATGTACTAAGGAGACATCAGTTAGCTCCAAAGACATATATGACACTTTGCTGCCTCTTTTTATAGGTGGACAGTCTAGTGCTAGTCCTAATGAGGCAACTTCTTAGACTTTATAGGTTTCATATGATACAGATTTACATGATGCACTTGTTGATGATACAGATCATTCCATTTCTTATGCAGATTTACATGATGCACTTGTTGATGAGAGAGCTGATATTGAGGAGGCAAAAACTATGCCAAAATGGCTGTTGTAGACTTTACGTGACAACAAATTAGATGAACCTCTATCATATTGTACTCGTTCTGGCTCTCATAGTGGTTCTTTTGCATCAGACTGCTATGTTATGGCTACCTCTAGCCTTTGTGATGAGAATGAGCCTGTTTCGTTTGATGAAGTAGAAAATTTAGAAATTTGAATGGCTACTATGAAATTTGAATATGATGTTATAATGAAGAATGGTACTTGGTCTTTATGTGACTTGCCTCCTAAAAAGAAGTCCATTGGCACTAAGTGGGTATACAAGCTAAAGTGTAAGCATGATGGAATAGTTGACAGGTATAAGGCTAGGCTTGTTGCAAAGGGTTATGCTCAGGAAAGAGGCATTGATTTTGATGAGACCTTTGCTCTGACTTGTCAAATGACTACTGTTTATAGCATCTATGCACTTGTAGCTCATCATGGTTGGGATGTATATCAGTTGGACATTAAAACTACATTTTTGAATGGTGACTTGCATGAAGAAGTATATGTTTTTCAGCCCCATGGCTTTGTGCAAAAAGGGCATGAAAACCAAGTGTGCAGGTTGAAAAAGGCTTTATGTGGTTTAAGGCAAGCACCAGGTGCTTGGTATGAAAAGATACA
Source organism: Ceratopteris richardii (assembly GCA_020310875.1). NCBI lineage: Eukaryota > Viridiplantae > Streptophyta > Polypodiopsida > Polypodiales > Pteridaceae > Ceratopteris > Ceratopteris richardii. Next base: position 69,226,500 of record CM035410.1, read on the forward strand.
TGCCTATCTTATTGCACATGGTTTTGAGAATAGTCCAACTAAAAGCACCTTATATGTTAAGTGTGCAAATGATGTGCTTCTTATGATTCTTGTGTATGTTGATGACATGCTGCTTACTGGTCCTCATGAGAAGCATATTACTTATTTTATGGCTGATCTATATGCCTCATTTTAGATGTTAGATTTGGGACATTTGCATCAATATTTGGGCATTCAGCCTATACAAGTTGATGGTAGAATAGCTCTGTGTCAAACCAAATATATTGACACACTATTGTAGCGTTTTGGCCTTGAAGACTGCAAACCTATTGTCACTCCTATGGAGACAGGTTTAAGATTGAGTCTTCATGATGTCGGAGATGCATTTGATGTTTTTCTCTATCAAGAGGTTGTTAGATGCTTGATTTACTTATGCATTACTCGGCCAGATATTCAGTTTGTTGTCTCAGAGATGAGCAGGTTTATGCATTGCCTAGGTGTCAAGCATTGACAGGCAGTTAAGCATATCTTTCACTACTTGAGCGGTACCCGACTACTTGGATTGTTTTATCCCAAGGGGGGATTACTACCGCTAGATTTACATGCTTTTTCTGACTCTGACTAGGCTGGTTGCTATGCCACTTCTGTGTCCAACAATGGTTTTTGCTTCATGCTTTGTAGCACATGCATATCTTGGTTGAGCAAGAAGCAGCCTACTGTGGCCACTTCTATTTGTGAGGCTGAGTATACGTAGCTTTCACAACGAGGCTTGAGTGTGTGTGGCTCGGACGCCTTATAGCTGATTTGGGTGTTGGTCAATCTTCTTCCACCAACATCTTTACTGACAATCAGAGCACATTGGTAGTTGTGAGGAACCCTATATTCCATGCTTGCACTAAGCACATTGAGGTGCACTATCATTATGTCAGGGAGAGGTTCTCTACAAGAGAGATCAGTTTGGCATAGGTGCCCACACAGGAGAACATTGCAGACCTTTTCACAAAGGCTCTCCCTAGGGAGAAGTTTGAAGCTTTCCGCAAAGCTTTGGGCTTACTTCCTTTTGTGGATTGATTCCACATAGCTTGGCACTTCCTTATACATGAGTGCTAGATCCTTGTTCAGCACACCACTCCTAGGGAGGATTTCTTGATATATTTAGGTAGTGATGTGTGCGAACACACAAGGACTACCGTGGAACTTTTTTCCCTGTTTAGGAGGTTTTTTCCCCCAGGCTTGTATATATGCCTATACCCCTAACAGGTTGCTTATCTTTGTACATTCTAGTGGTAATACATTCAGTATTATGTGTTGTGCTCCGAGGTTCTTCTTCTTCCTTGTGTTATTTGCATGCTTCTAGAGACCTCAAACTCCAACATGAAGGATAGACAATTGTTTGGTGGATTATTCACCAACAAGCCTAGGAAACTAAAATAGTTCAATCCAAACATTAAACAACTAATCCTACCAATTTTTAAAATTTTTTTTTACCACATTGAACTCTTCTCTCAAAAGAGGAGGTTTGAGATGATTGTTTCCCTACTATATTCTAAATGAATTGCTCTAAGCTACTATCTTCATCTTCTCTCCATAATCTATTGTGTACAAACAACACCTTCAGACTCCACAATGTTAAGTTTTAACTTAAACGTGCTACTTATGCACTAATTTTTTCACCATAGACTACCACACTTGGCTAACAATTGAGAACTCAATATGATCAAACATAGAGATATATAGACACTACAATAGATGGACATATAGGTGATACAAAACCAAATGATATTATTGAATTGCTTAATACATATCCAAAAATCTACGAACAAGTTAGGAGTTACACACACATAGTAACTCTTAGCACTAACTCCTTCTATCTTTGCTTCCTTCTCTGCTTCTCTATCTATCATTCCCCTATATGTGTAGGTTGGTCTATGGGCATGAGGAGGTAGCACGAATTCTACCTTTGGAGGTTCTTTTATAGGTGAATATGTGGGTATCCTATCAATTTGTGTACTTTAGGGGAGTTTAACATGGCCATGAAAGGGTTCTCTTATGGTACTACCTAAATTGTTGAAATACTTTAGTACAATATCTCCCGCTAGTGAAGTGGACCTTTTTTTTTAAGGAAGTTCGGGAATAGCCTACTTTCTTAAACTTTAATTAATAGAAAGAAAAGTTGTAAAAGCGACGGGTCTAGCACCCATGGGACCCCCCAAATCCCACAAATCAGGGGTTGCTTAAGACTTGCTAGAAGACATTACAAAGAAGGTTCATAACCCTTTCATCCCCCTACATCAAAGAAGGCAACCTTTGCTCCTACTAGTGAGAGTTTCTCCTGCAACTAAGCTACCATGTTGAGGTTGTATTTAGTAATTTGGTTTATCCAAGTATGCACAACTTTCATTTCTACATCCTTTTGCTTGACTACATCATTTAATTCTTGCATGTGCTCTTTAAGCCTTACCACTTCATTTCTAACATCATGCACCCTTCATTGCCACTCATCAATGATGTTCTAAAAATTTGAGGCTGTACATTCATGTGCCCTATTTAATTTATGTGCCTCTTCAACTTGGTCTTGTTTTTCCTTGCTTTTAAATTGCGTTTTTGACCTATAGTGCATTTTGTTCCTGATGTAGCACTCTATATTTTGCTTCCCCCCTTGTTTTTACTTCAATTTTGAGGTTTTCCATTATTGACTGCAAGGTCTACAAATTCATCATGTAGTTTTCTACCTTCTGCTTAGCTGGAGTCATCATGATCAAAATCACATTTATGTTGAGGATGGTAGTGTGCTGAGTGTTGTTGTTGCTATTGAGAGTGTTGTTCTTATTGATGGTGGAAATGCTTCCCTTATAGATTCACGTTCTTGAGAAGAAATTTTAATGCTTCTAGTTTCCATCCTCCTTTGCAAGAAAGAAGATACTCATGCTTGGCAATGGATCCAAACTATCTCATAATTTCTTCTTTTTTTGTTGATTGGTGAGCTTATTGATTTCGTGAGCTACGGTCGCCGCTATAACGTATGGCTGTTGTTTAAGTGAATGGTCCAAGTGATGATGCCTAACTTGTTTGCCATAGATGGAACATGCATAAGATGGGATAGTGAGTACACCATTGTTGGTATAAATGCATCTTCGATCCATTCACTAGAGTAGGAATGGACAATCTTGTGAGAGCTCCTAGGTGATCATCACAAAACCAACTTTAGTATTGATGTGAAATTAACTTATCCATTGAATTTCACATTTTTTGGCCTTTCTTTTTAATTTGGAAATAGGGGTATGTAAATTACATTCATGTCTCTTCTTTTGTCGAGCATTCATCTTATTAGCAATCAATATTTTATTATTACCTGAAGGCTTGGTATTGCTATTTCTAGGGGTAAGGTCACTTCTAGGCCAATAACCAATTTAAAGGGGGTGAATCTAATGGCCACTTTATACATGGTCCTATATGACCATAGTGTTGCATATTGGTATTGGTCCCAATCTATAGAGCATTCAAGAACCAACTTCTGCAAAATTCTTAACAATAATTGAAGTGCTTTTTGCCAATCCATTTGTCTTGCAGTAATATGGAGAAATATTGGGTGATACTCTAATATAATTGGTTCAAGAAATGAGTGCCTTGATGAGACACTAATTCTAAGGGCAATTCAGAGTAGGGAAACGAGTTCTTAAGTAAGAATTTTTCTACAATAAGAGCATTGAATCTCTTTACAACCTAAGATTCGGCCCATCATGTAGCATAATCGTGCACATTAAAATGTACAAGCTTGTGGTAGTTACAAGAGGGGAGATCTGACCAATAAAGTCTAGATCCCATTTTTTGAAAGGTTCTAATGGTAAAATGGCTTGTAAAGGAAACAAGTGCTAGGGTAGGGGCTCTCCTATTCTTTGACGGATATCACATATGGATATTTGATGGTTAACATCCTTGTGCATGGTAGGCCACCATAGACTAGACTATAGAATCTTCTTAACTATTAATTATGGATCAAAATATCCTCTTGAGGATTGTTGGTGTGCATCTTGGATTATAACAAGAATCTCATGGGGTTGGATGCACCAAAGCCATACTCCTATAACATACTTGTATACAATTGGCCAATTATAATTTTAAATTGCCTATTGTGTATTGGTAGCTTTTTCCTTCTTGTCTTACTAAATTACAAGGGCATAATTCCATTGTCCAAAAAGAAAAACATTGTTTCATACTAGGTATAAGCATTGGTTGTTTCAAGAGCAAGAGATTTGGCATCTGATTGGATGAGTTTGGGGGAATCAAAGGAATTTAAAGGCTCTTCTAATTTTGTTGCAAATAATTGTACATCAAGGAAGGCATCTTCTATACCTACAAGTGGTTTTCTTGAGTTAAGTCTAGAAAGATAATCGGATACTACATGTGATTTTCTTAGCTTCTTCTTCACATTCAAAATCAATTTTATGTAGCAATAATACCCAAGAAAGTTAATTTAACCATATTAGCATTGGCCTTGGCTGCTATCATTGTAATTGGTGAGAATCTTGAGCATGCTCATAGTTAGTTTTGATATGCCCTTCTTCCAAACAAAAATTATGTTGTAAGGGTCACCAACATTGTTGCTTAATGTTCTAGCGATCATCTCTATTTTTGAAATCTTGGTTTATATGATTTCCAAAGAAAAACTTAGGAAAATTCGATTGCTGGCCTTAAGGACATTGTTGATCCCATGGTTGCTATGGTGGTCAATTCAGATGTGATTGGTCATATGGTTGTGGTGGATAATGAAAGTTGTCATTGGCTCAAGGATACTAGGGTTCAGTCAAGGGTTGAGCATATTGTGGAGGAGGTATATGGGGTTGATAAGCGTTAGGAGGTACATACTCCTTCTAGTTGCTATCAAGTAGAACAATTTGGGTAAGTTTGATGATAAAAATTAGTGCTTACCTAGTGAGTAGCTGAGGACTAAGGTTGCAACTTCCATTATGAATACAATCAGTGATGTTATGTTTGATGGTGTTGCAAATGACATAATACACTTGATTCAAAGCACATGAAACTATTGGGTGCCCAACATTCTGGCATATCTAAGTGACTTCGTACATAAGCTAGTTGTCTTTCCAAGGGCTCTAAATATTTAGCTAACTCATTAGTTTCTCCCTCAGTAGAAGTTAAGCCTGACTTACTTTTTGATTTTAAGGCATGGGGATAACATCATCTAAATTAATTTATCCTACTCAATAAATCCACATGATCTCACATAATCTTACTGAGAGTTCATTTATGAATCAGACTATCACCACTATATTCTAAATGAACTTCCCTAAACTATCAACTTCATCTTCTTTCCATAATCTTTTGTCTACATACAACACCTTCAAACAATGTTACGTTTTATTATAAATGTTCCTAGTTATGCACTAGAATTTTCACGACATAGTAACCTTTTTATAACAACTCGATAATGGGTTAATGATTACAAGAGATCCCCAATACACTACCACACTTGGCTAGCAACTATGAGTTCAATACAATCAGGCACAAAGAAAGATATGGACACTAGAGTAGATCAACAAATAGTTGATATCAAACCAAAATATAACTGAACTACTTAATACACATCCAGGAATTCATGAGCAAGTTAAGAGTTACACACACACAATAATTCTCAACTCTAACTCGTCTTCTCTCCATTCATTCCCTACTTTTCTATCTATCATTCCTCTATATGCATATGCTAGTCTACGGACATGGGGTGATGGCACACATTCTATCTTTGCAACTCCTTTTATAGATGACTATGAGAGTAGCCAATTCGTCTATATACTTCAAGGGAAATTAACACATTTGTGAGAGGGTTCTCCTTATACTGTTTGCACTAGTCGATTTGTATACTTTGAGGGAATTTAATATGATAATCATAGGGTTATCCTTGTCATACTATTTGCACCATCGGAATAGTTTAGTACAACCTCTCCTTCGGGTGAGGTGCACCTTTCTATACTTTCTAGGGTCCTAAATTTCCCTTTGTACATGGCGTGTTTCTTTTACTTTTTAAAATAAGTACAATTACATACTAGAATGGAATTTATGGAAGCAAACATGAATTGTAAAAGGTCATTTGATAATTCAATCAAAAAATACAATTACAACTTGCATTTGGGAGCATCCTAACATAGTCTATGACCTTAACATTTGGTTAAATCCTCTAGAAGGAGTTGGTAAAATTCCTTGATTGTATTGCTCTCGGTATAGTCCTTGTAATTAATGCTAGGTGATCAATCGAGTGTGGGAGGAAAATAGATGATTTGGTGACATGATTTCCCTCTTCACTAGGAAGTGGTCAACCTCCTTGAACCCCCCTTTGTGAGAAAAATCCAATGCATCCAAAAGGGAATAATATTAACATGCTAGCGATATTGGTAGTATGGTTCTTCAAAGTTGTCTTCCACAAGATCCCCAAGTTGGTCACTAGAAGGGTCAAAGACTGAAAAATTGGTAACCATGTTGGGATCAACTTGTTGCAAAACATGTACAAAATATTAGGAGGCAGAAGCAGAGGAAGTGGCATTTGATAAGGACCCTGTGGGACATTAGCATAGGGAGACCTCAGTGGAGATTCCAACATTCCCATAGCACATTCCGACATGACATACTCATTACAGGAAAAAAGCAACAAAACATCCTAGGGAAGGAAGAAGGAAGGAAGGACAAGGAATTTTTGGAGCTTCGTTTACCAAAAAAAGTTAGTTCTCCATCATTTTTCAATCTAGAAATAGGGACAAGAGAAGTTCACCCCATCATTTGATCATCTAGTGAAACACCTAAATTAATCACCAAATTAGGTGAAACCATCTAAATGGAACTGCAATGAACCTCAAAATAGGTTTTAGCGAGTAGTTGGAAAACTTAGTGTCCCTCTTGACTACAACACTTCTATTGTTCATCATGGAAACCTTGAGAACAAGGTAGGATCTGGTCTAAGTTCTCTAAAGTCCAACCTTGGTGATGATTCCAAGGGCTTTGCAATAGAAATGTATGAGTTTACCAGAGGCTACTAATACTACACTCTTTTCAAAGTTATACGAATGGGCTTTCATTTACATGGTCATTGTCAGCAGTCCAACCCCAACACTAAACATTAGTAGACTCCACAAAACTCAATCTTTGGGGATATCTACATGGTTGTGTATGAAGAAAGCAACATTCTTGGAGGAAATGGAGGAGAGAATCACAAGGAACCCCCTCAGAGTCACATCATTAGGCTACATTACAATAAGTTTGTTGTCCATTATAATGATGAATCAGACATGCATATTTGAATGTTTGAAAATAATTATAGTATTGTTGGATGGAAATAGAGATCATGCACACAAGTGCCAAGTTTTCTAGGCTACTCGAACTGAAGGTGTAAAGTGGCTTATAATATTCAAACCTACACACTTAGGAAGTATGAAGCACTTAAGAAGAATTTTTTAAACTGGTTTAGGCATACCAAATCTACTTCTCAATTCTGTGACATTTTTCAGGCTATGAGACAACAACCTCACCAACTTATGCAGAGCTATGCAACATAATTTAGGAGCATGTATAAGCGATTCTTGATTGATAGTTGAACCCTGTTGAAGAATCACTCACAAATTTGACATACAGACATACATAAAGACGAAGAAAGACAAAGAGAAGCAGAAACAAAACATTCAGAAAATCAAGCCTTAGTGAAGGGACAAATTCACGCCTGTAATATATGGTGTAGAAACTTCTAGAATTACAAGTTTGAATCTCGAATCAAAATGTATATAAGAGAGAGCATAGAACCGGAATAGATAGGTGAGAAGAGAAGGAATAGAATAGCGCATATAGAAACTGAGGATAGTGATATAGAAGACGCCAAAGATTGCATATGTAGAGATGAATAGTAAAACCTGAACTGTCGGGTATTCATCTGAGAGAGATGGTAAGGAATAACTACTCAGAGTAGGAGAGTTTTCCATAGCTATGAGCAAAGTGAGGCCAAGCTATTTTGTACACATCTTCTCTAATAGAAAACACATGTTCATGTGGAAGATTAAGCACATTCTTCGTATGTGAAGAAATCTGAGTGATTTCATGTTACTGTGAAAGTTAGTTAACAGTTACAATTCTCTCAGTAAACATTTTTCCGTTACTTCTGAGAGTTAGATCTCGTAACACAGTGTAAAGATTTTCATGAATGATAGCTCATCTTGAAGCTAGGAGTCTGAACTACAAACTGATCAAAAGAGTTTTGTGAAACGGGACAAGTACATAGTACAAAGTCTGGCCGTAAAAAAGCATCCTGAATTGGTGAAGTTTTTTCTTAAACTTCAGAAAAAGTTCATTTACTAAAGGAAGCTCAGGTATTACTTCCTTACTTCACCAACAATCATTTGAAGTAATCACAAACAGAATTGCAGTTGATTCCGGTAAGATTCTGGTAAGATTACGATGATATTCTAGTGATAGTTTGGTGAAGTTCCGATGAAATTTTGGTGAGTTCAAAATACAATTTTTTGCACAGTTAAGTAACGGAAAGATTATCTAACTATAAGCAAACACAGTAGTGTAAAGTCTAAAGTAAATCAGTTCAGAATTAAAACTTGAAGGAAACGCGAAGCTTTCTGTAAAGTGAATTTTCAGTTTTCACTAAATACAGTTATAAAGTTTTCAGTTTCAGAAGGTTGCTAAGATACTGATGATTATAGAGGTGTTCTAATATCACTCTAGCTTAGTTCTACTAGAGGCGTGGCAATTTTCCGCAGTCTTGTTAGTGAACAAGCTTTTGTCACGAAATCAAGAGTGGTATCAGAGCAGAAAGGTTTTGAAGAGCAGAAAAGGTTTCTCAGAAGTAGAAACGGAAGTAAAGATACAAGAGAATCTAAAGAACTTTCACAAGAAAGGTGAAAGTTGAAGTGATCAACAACAAACGGCGTCAAGAAACGTTCCGAAGTAATTCTCAAGGGTAAAGGTTTGTAAAAGGTAAAACCTTTTAACAATTACACTCAGCGAAAGTAACAGAAACAAGAAGATTATGGTAGATCATATCTCTATTGACAAATTGGACAGAGATAATTATCCCACATGGGTAATGCGCATGCAAGCCTTACTTATGAGTAAAGGCTTAATGATATATGTGATAGGAGCAGAAAAGAAGCCGACTTTCGAAGATGACAGTCAACCAAAGAAAGAAGAGTTAGAAGCCTTGAAGCTGTGGCAGAAGAAAGATGCAACAACAAGAGCTTATATCTACAATACCGTTACAGATCATCTACTACCGCACATTAGAGGTCTGGAGAAAGCGGAAGACATATGGAGTGCATTGGAAGATCATTTCCAAAATACGGCGAAAGCTAGGAAGGCTAGCTTATGGTCAGAGTTTACAACGTTCAAGAAAAAGCAAAGTCAAAGCATTAGTGATTATGTCACTAAGATGAAAGACTTGGCGGATAGTCTTGGATCTATTGATGAAGATATCGAAGATCACAGGTTGATAGCACAAGTGCCTAATGCAAGGGGAAGAGGTAACGTCAGAAAAAGAGGTAAAGGAAGAGGTAATCAGACTAACAACAAGAAGACTTGTTGGATCTGTGGATTAAGCAATCATTTGGCTCATGATTGCTGGCATAATTCTCAAGGATCAAGTTAGAATCAGAACAATAATAGTAGAGGCAGAAGCGGAAGATATCAAAGAGGTAGACAAAGCCAAAGAGGTGGATATGGTACAGGTGGAGCAAGAAGTTGGGGACACAATCAGCCTCACAACACTACCTACTACAACTATGCGAATGATACGTAGAATGATGATCATACGACGTTGATGATGAACTCGATAAGTGTGTCAGAAAATGAAGACCTCAAGGTATTCTATATTGACTCTGGTTGTTCAAATCATTTGTCAGGAAATATAGAATTGTTATCAGAACTTGAAGGAGGTATTTCAAATCATACAGTACAGACAGGTGATAACACAAAACATAATGTAAGGTCAATTGGAAAGGTAAAGTGTAAGAATGGAGCTGACCTACTAACGAATGTTTTGTATGTTCCAACAATCCCGAAGAATCTGATCAGTGTGGGTCAGATAGTAGAAAAAGGTTTTCAAGTCAGGTTTACAAATGAAGGAGTAGTTGTTGAAGATCCAGAGAATGGATACAATCAAATTGTCCATGGTAAAAAGGAAGGTAGAATTTTTACTCTTAAAGTACAAGGAAATGTTGGTCAAGCCTTGATCACACATGATGATGAGGTATTTACAGAGTTAGACCTCTGGCATAAGAGGTTAGGACATTTTAATGAAATAGGAATCAAAACTATGGTGGAGAAACAATCCGTGAGAGGATTACCAAATATGAAGAATCAACATATGATTCACAAGTGCGAAGCTTGTCAGATGGGAAAAGCCCACAGGTTACCATTTCAGAAGAAAGGGTACAAACACGATGGTGTGTTAGAGCTCATACATACAGATGTATGGGGACCAACAAAAGAAGGATCTATCAGCGGCTCAAGGTATTATGTTCTTTTTATTGATGATGCAACAAGATGGATAACTCTTTATGTTTTGAAAGAGAAGTCAGAAGTATTTGAAGCTTTCAGGCATTTTCATGCATATGCTGAAGAACTTACAGGACAGAGACTCAAAAGACTAAGGTATGATGGAGGAGGAGAATATTTTTCTCGAGAGTTCAATGATTATATGTGGAATGCAGGCATCAAAAGAGAAATAACTTGCAGGTATACACCGCAACAAAATGGAGTAGCAGAAAGAAGAAACTGAACTCTAGTTGAGTTTGCAAGATGCTAAAGGAGAAGAATTGTCCAAATTATCTTTGGGTTGAGGCTGTAAATATAGCTACATATCTGGTAAATAGATTACCATGTACAACTTTAAATGGGATGACCCCTTATGAAGCTTGGTGGGGCAAGAAACCAACACTTGATCATTGTAAAGTGTTTGGATCAGTCGCTTATGCTTATGTACCATCACAACTGAGACATAAGCTTGAACCAAAAGCTGAAAAATACGTGTTCATCGGATATGATGAAAAGCAGATGGGTTATAGGTTATGGAGTCCTCTACCCAAACAGTTTACTGTTTCCAGAGATGTGACATTTGATGAAGGAAAGAACTGGTATACAGATAAAGAGCATAGTGTTGAAACACTTGAAGAAGAGATAAGAAGGAAAGAAAAAGGAAAATCACATATGCAGGTGAATGAAGATGAAGATCATATGCAGGCAAGTACGTCCAGGATCTGATCAAGTATGAGAAACGAAGATGGATCAAGATTTGATGAAGATGTGTATTTAGATACACATGAAGAATATGAGCTAAGAAGGTCAAACAGAGTAAGGAAACAACCAACAAGGTATTCCTGACACTTCTTATTTGACTCAGAAAAACTATGCTTACTTAGTAAAGGAAGATGAAGAACCTCATAATTACAGTGAAGCGAAAGGTAAGAAACAATGGGAAGAAGAAATGAAGGAGGAGTTCAATGCTCTTGAAGAGAACAAGACTTGGGAACTTGTTCCAAAACCAAATGGTAAGAAAGTGATTGGAAATAAATGGGTTTACAAAGTTAAGAAACTTGCAGATGGAAGGATAGCCAGATACAAAGCTAGACTAGTGGTCAAAGGCTATGCTCAGACGCATGGCATAGATTATGATGAGACGTTTAGTACGGTGGCAAAGATGTCAACCATAAGGACATTGATTGCTATAGCAGCATCAAAAGGATGGAAGCTAAGTCAGCTAGATTTAAAGAATGCATTTTTGAATGGATATATATCAGATGAAGTTAACATGGAACAGCCTGAAGGGTTTGTAAGTTCCAGTTACCCAGATCATGTTTGCAGATTAAGAAGAGCTCTCTATGGATTGAAGCAAGCTCCAAGAGCTTGGAATTACAGACTTGTGAAGTATCTCAATGATCTCGGATACCAAAGTTCGAAGGCAGATGCAAGTCTACTCATCAAGAGAACAGATGAAGGTATGATCTACATTTGTATTTATGTAGATGACATAATAATCACAGGAACCTTAGATGAAGGAATCAAAGAGGTAAAGAGACTGCTTGAAAAAGAGTTCAAGATCAGTGATCTAGGAAAATTATCATATTTTCTTGGAATGGAAGTTACATATGCAGATCATGGCATATATGTTTCGCAAGAAAGGTATCTCCTAAACTTACTGAAGAAGTTTAACATGGAGAATTGAAGAGAAGCTTCAACACTGCTTGAAGTAAATCATAAACTCAACAAATATGGTGGTGCAGAGTTCAAAGATATGAGGAAGTATCAGTCGTTAGTGGGAAGCTTGATTTATGCTACACTAACAAGACCGGATCTCAGTTATGCAGTGGGAGTTCTCTCACAGTTTATGCATTGTCCGAAGGATCAACATTGGGTTGCAGGACAAAGAGTTCTTAGATATATCAAAAGAACTATAAAAGAAGGATTATATTATCCTTTTACGTCAGATATACAGCTGAGAGCATACAGTGACTCAGACTAGGCAGGACGTCAAGATGATAGAAGGTCAACACATGGGTATATGATATACCTAGGAGATAAGCTTGTAAGCTGGTGTTCAAAGAAGCAACACATAGTGGCTTTATCGTCAACATAAGCAGAATATAAAGGACTTGTGGAAGCAGCTAAAGAAGTGATATGGATGCAGACCTTGTTCAAAAGCATGGGTATTGATCAAGGTATACCTATCATACATGGAGATAATATGAGCTCGTTGTATCTTGTAGCAAATCCAGTATTTCATGCAAGAACAAAACACATAGAGATTCAATATCATTTCGTGAGGGAAAAGGTAATGGAAAAAGAGATTGAAATAGTATACACATCTACAAAGGATCGGATAGCAGATATTCTGACAAAGAGCTTGGATGGAGTAAAGACAAGCAGATTCAAAGAAATGGCAGGTATAAAAGAAAAGAAGAATATATGAAAGATCAGAGAATGCAAATTAGTGATTGAGGGGGAGCTGTTGAAGAATCACTCACAAATTTGACATACAGACAGACATAAAGATGAAGAAAGACAAAGAGAAGCAAAAACAAAACATTCAGAAAATCAAGCCTTAGTGAAGGGACAAATTCACGCCTGTAATATATGGTGTAGAAACTTCCAGAATTACGAGTTTGAATCTCGGCTCAAAATGTATATAAGAGAGAGAATAGAACCGGAATAGATAGGTGAGAAGAGAAGGTATAGAATAGCGCATATAGAAACTGAGGATAGTGATATAGAAGACGCCAAAGATTGCGTATGTAGATATGAATAGTAAAACCTGAACTGTCGGGTATTCATCTGAGAGAGATAGTAAGGAATAACTACTCAGAGTAGGAGAGTTTTCCATAGCTATGAGCAAAGTGAGGCCAAGCTATTTTGTACACATCTTCTCTAATAGAAAACACATGTTCATGTGGAAGATGTTGGAGTTAGACGTCTGCAGAAGCACGCGAACAACACAAGGAAGAACAAGAAGCTTGGAGCACAAACACACAATACTGAATGTATTACTAGAGAATGTACAAGGATAAGTAGCCCATTAGGGCAATAGGCGTATATACAAGCCGGGGGAAAAAAACCTCCTAAAGAGGGAAAAAAGTGCCTCGGCGGTCCTAGCGTGTTCACACACATCACTACCTAAATATATCAACAAATCCCCCCTGGGAGTGATGCGGTGAACAAGGAGCTAGCACTCATGTATAAGGAAGTGCCAAGCTATGTGGAAATCACTCCACAAAAGGAAGTAAGCCCAAAGCTTTGCGGAAAGCTTCAAACTTCTCCCTAGGCAGAGCCTTCGTGAAAAGGTCTGCAATGTTCTCCTGCGTGGGCACATATGCCAAGCTGATCTCCCCAGCAGAGAACCTCTCCTTGACATAGTGATAATGCACCTCAATGTGCTTAGTGCGAGCATGGAACACAGGGTTCCTCGCAACTGCCAATGCGCTCTGACTGTCAGTGAAGATGGTGGTGGCAGAAGACTGGCCAACACCCAAATCATCCATAAGGCGTCTGAGCCACACACACTCAACAGTCGCTATGAAAGCTACCCTATACTCAGCCTCACAACTGGAAGTGGCCACAGTAGGCTACTTCTTGCTCAACCAAGATATACATGAGCTACCAAGCATGAAGCAAAAACCACTGGTGGACACACGAGTGTCATAGCAACCAACCCAATTAGAGTCAGAAAAAGCATGCAAATCTGGCGGTAGTGATCCCCCCTTGGGGATAAAACAACCCAAGTAGCCGAGTACCACTCAAGTAGCGAAAGATGCGCTTAACACCTTCCAATGCGTGACTCCCGGGCAATGCATAAACCTGCTCATTTGTGAGACAACAAACTGAATATCTGGCCGAGTAATGCATAAGTAAATCAAGCATCCAACAGCCTGCTGATAGAGAACAACATCAAATGCATCTTCGGCATCATGAAGACTCAATCGTAAACCTGTCTCCATAGGAGTGGCAATAGGCTTATAGTCTTCAAGGCCAAAACGCTGCAATAATGTGTCAATATATTTCGTTTGACACAAAGCCATTCCACCATCAACTTGCATAAACTGAATGCCCAAATAGTGATGCAAATGCCCCAAATCAAACATCTCAAATGAGGCATGCAAATCAACCTTGAAATCAGCAATATGCTTCTCAATAGGACCAGTGAGCAGCATGTCATCAACATAGACAACAATGATCAGAAGCACATCATTAGCACGCTTAACATATAACGTGCTTTCAGCTGGACTGTTCTCAAAACCATGTGCAACCAGATAGGCATGTATCTTCTCATACCAAGCACGTGGTGCTTGCTTTAAACCATATAATGCCTTCTTTAATCTGCACACTTGGTTTTCATGCCCTTTCTGCACAAATGATGGAGAGTGTTAATCTCCAAAAGAACAACCTACTCTTGAGTTTAGAACACCTCTATGTCAAGAGTAAGTCAAAACCTTCACTAAATTATAGGTCCAATCTCCAAATTATCAAAATTAAGAAAATCTGTGAAGAAAGTGAAACACATAAAAGTCTGCTGCAGAATTTCTTCACATTGACTTATCAAACGTGTAAAGTTTTTGATGAAACTTTGTACAAATCATCTCCTAGGGATTGCGCATCACCTCCAAGTTGAATCACTTGAAAAACTTTAGTATAACTTGAGAAATTGTTTTCACAAGTTACCTATGTCAGAATCTGTTACTCAGAACAGTCGATTCTATACCCCTAACTTCTTAACTTTGGTTCTCACAATATCTAATCCGTTTTGCCAAATGCTTTTAGCCACGAGTAGATCACCTTCCAACTTAAAGATTAAGTGCTTGCTTGCACAAAACTTTAAACTATGGAGTGAGCACTGATCAAAAGATTAAACACGAAATTTGCGCCTGTTTCAGAGAACTGTAGACACTCAACACATATGAATGTTCCTACTAACAATTCTCCTAGCCTGATTACAATTAGACTCTGAAATTCAGGTCACAGGCTCATTAACTAACAACTTAGATATCCTCAAAAGGATTTCACAAATGATCAAACACAGAAGGAGCAGACACGAAAAGATCGGGCGCAAACTTTCTTCATTAACTCAGAAACTTACAACTGAGTGATGAGAGCTAACTCAAACTAACTTTTCTCTATTTCTTGGCTCCTAACTTCCTCAATCTTGGTTTCTACATATGCTCTCATAAGCTCTCATACATGCCCCGACTTTTCTCAAAGTATTTATAGACATCTATGTACAAACTCTCATCAAAACATAAGTATATGTAATCTGTGTTATAACTAATGTACATATGTGTACATGTCCTTCATTCTTGTGAATATATCCATTTTCTTCATTCCAAATCTTCAATTGGTGATTGATATGCACCAACAGCTCCCCCTCAATCATCAATTGAGGTTTCTCCTTTCTTCTTTATACCTGCCATGTCCTTAAACTTCTGTAGTTTTGGTCCATCCAAGCTCTTTGTAAGCATATCAGCTATCTGATCCTTTGTTGAAGTATGTATGACTTCAATCTCCTTATCCATCACTTTCTCTCTTAGAAAGTGATACTGAATCTCAATGTGTTTGGTCCTGGCATGAAAAACAGGATTAGCAGCTAAATACAATGAACTCATGTTATCTCCATATATGATTGGTATCCCATGCATAATATCAAGACTCTTCATCAATGTCTTGACCCAAATTACTTCCTTTGCAGCTTCAACCATGCCTTTATACTCTGCTTCTGTAGAAGATAAAGCAACTGTATGTTGCTTCTTGGAACACCATGAGATAAGTTTATCTCCCACATAACACATGTATCCAAATGTAGATCTTCTATCATCTGGATTACCTGCCCAATCTGCATCACTATAAATTTTGATATTTGTATCTGAGGTAAACCCATAATACAAACCTTCATTGAGTGTACCCTTAATGTACCTCAACACCCTTTGTCCTGCAATCCAATGTTCTTTCCTTGGGCAATGCATAAATTGAGACAAAACCCCTACTGCATATGATAAATCAGGTCTAGTTAGAGTAGCATAGATAAGGCTACCAACCAAACTCTGATATTGTCTCATGTCTTTGAATTCTTCACCTCCATACTTACTCAATTTGTGATTCACCTCCATTGGTGTAGGTGCTACCCTGCAATCATCCATTTTAAACTTGATTAACAAGTTCTTCAAATACCTTTCTTGGGTCACAAATACTCCATGTTGAGTATATGTTATCTCCATGCCCAAGAAGTATGACAAGTCTCCCAAGTCACTTATCTTGAACTCCTTTTCCATTTGCCTCTTAAGCCTTTGTATTCCTTCTTCATCTGTACCTGTAAGAATTATATCATCAACATATATGCACATGTATATGAAACCATTTTCACTTGCCTTGACAAGCAAGCTACTATCTGCTTTAGACACCTGAAATCCAAGTTCTTTTAGGAACTTCACAAGTCTATAGTTCCATGCCCTTGGAGCTTGCTTCAAGCCATACAAAGCTCTCTTGAGCTTGCACACATAATCTGGATACCTTTTATCTTTGAACCCTTGAGGTTGCTCCATGAATACATCATCTGAAATATAACCATTTAAAAAAGCATTCTTCACATCAAGTTGACATAGCTTCCAACCTTTACATGCAGCAATAGCAATAAGTGTCCTTATGGTTGTCATCTTTGCCACAGGACTATAGGTCTCATCATAATCAATACCATATGTTTGAGCAAAACCTTTGACCACAAGTCTAGCTTTGTACCTAGACACACTTCCATCTGCAAACCTTTTTGTCTTGTAGACCCATTTGCTTCCAATAATCTTCTGACTATTTGGTTTAGGAACCAAATCCCAAGTTTGATTCTCCAATAGTGCATCATATTCTTCCTGCATAGCACTCTCCCATTTTTCCTTACCTTTTGCCTCTTCATAAGTAGAAGGGTCTTCATCTGTATTCACCATGTAAGCATAATCTTTTGTGGCTAGAAATGAAGTATCATAACTATACCTTGTAGGTTGCCACCTATTTCTTGTTGACCTTCTGAGTTCTCCATTCCTTGAGGTTTCTGGCTCTTCACATTCAGGATCAAATCTTGGTGTCTCTTCCACCTCAACCTGCACTTCATTATTCTCTTGCTCATCAAATATTTGAACTTTTGATTTACCTTTTCTTTGACTCACCTCTTCTTCATCATCTGTATTGATTTTGATTGTACCTGCATACCAAGTGCTTTGTTCATCAAATGTAACATCTTTAGAAACCATAAATTGTTTTGTTGATGGACTCCACAACCTATAGCCCATCTGCTTGTCATCATAGCCAATGAAAACATACTTTTCAGCTTTGGGTTCCAATTTGTGTCTTAATTGTGATGGCACATATGCATATGCCACACACCCAAAAACTCTGCAATGATCTAAGGTAGGTCTCTTACCCCACCAAGCCTCATATGGTGTCATACCCTGCAAGGCTTTACATGGTAACCTATTGACCAAATAAGTGGCTGTATTTACAGCCTCAGCCCACAAATAATTAGGGCAATTTTTCTCCTTCATCATGGATCTTGCAAACTCAACAAGAGTTCTATTTCTCCTTTCTGCAACACCATTTTGTTGAGGAGAGTACCTGCAAGTAATTTCCCTTTTTATACCTGCATTCCATAAGTAATCACTGAACTCATTTGAGAAATACTCTCCCCCTCCATCTGACCTTAGTCTCTTCAACTTATGACCTGTAATTCTTTCTGCATATGCATGATAGTGTTTAAATGTATTAAACACTTCTGACTTATCTTTGATCACATAAATAGTGATCCACCTAGTAGCATCATCAACATAAATCACATAATACCTTGATCCATTTATACTGAAATCTTTTGATGGTCCCCACACATCTGTGTGTACCAACTCAAGCTTCTCTGAGTGCATAAAACCATGCTTGGAATAGGAATGTTTATGAGCCTTACCTAATTGACATGCCTCACATTTGTATGTCATATGTTGACCTGCAACATTAGGCAATCCAAGCACTGAACCATTGTTAACCATATCTTTAATACCTCTTTCATTGAAATGTCCAAGCCTCTTGTGCCAAAGATCTAACTCAGAGATCTTATGTCCTCCATATGTGAACATAGCATGACCAATGTTACCTTGAATCTTCAATGTAAATAGTCTTCCTTCTTTTTTTCCTGAAACAATCTGTTTATACCCTTGGCTAGGGTCTTCCACATATACTCCATCATTAGTAAACCTTACTTCATATCCCTTTTCAACAATTTGACCTACACTTATCAAATTCTTAGGGATTGTAGGAACATACAAGACCTTACTCAATAAGGTGCTTCCATCCTTGGCCTTCACTGATCCTATTGACTTCACATTGTGCTTTGTGTTGTCACCTGTTTGGACAACATGATTAAAAACTTTACTTTCCAAATCAGTCATCAAAGATATGTTACCACTCAGGTGATTGCTACACCCTGAGTCAATGTAGAAGACTCTTTGATCTTCACTCTGCCTTTCACAAGTTGCATTCATTATCAATGTTGAATCTTCCTTTTGATCTGAAGCATAATTGTAGTAGGTGTTGTTGTATTGTTGACTTTGGAATCCTCTACCTGCATTTCTTCCAAAGTAATTCCTTCCACCTCTACCTCTGTAATTACCTCTTTGATTTCTGCCACCTCTTCCTCTTGCATTATAATTTTGATTATATCCATTATTATTCTGAGTATTGTGCCAACAATCATTAGCTAAGTGATTTGTCTTACCACAAATCCAGCAAGCTTTGCCTCCATCTTTATTGTTCCTGCCTCTTCCTCTACCTTTGCCACCTCCTCTTCCTCTTAGGAAGTTGGCTTGAGTAGTTGTTCCTTCATCTTCACTTGCTTGTTGTTTTCCTTTGCTATTCTTCTTCTTGTCCTTTGAGTACATTGCATGACCTGTACTCTTGTCACCATCTCCTTTAACATCCTGCTCAAATGTTAGCATATGACCTAACAATTGATTTAAGTCAGGAGTGAAATGGTCAAGTGATAGTTCTGTAGACAAAATAAATGGCTTCCATTTGTCATCACCTCTCAACCCTGTAAGAATTTGCCTTACCAATTTATCTTCCTCAATGTCTTCATCAACAGCTCCTAAAGCATCTGCAATATCTTTCATCCTTGTCACATAATCTGAGATGGACTGAGAAGCCTTCTTCTTGAAGGTAGTAAACTCTGCCCATAAGGATGCCTTCCTTGACTTTGTAGTGTTCTGAAAATGCTCCTCCAAAGCATTCCATATGTCAGTAGCACTTTCAAGACCTCTAATGTGAGGTAACAAGTAATCATTGACTCCCATGTAGATAATGCTCCTAGCTTGAGCATCTTTCTTCATCCAATTTTTAAGATCTGCTAACTCTTCCCTAGTTGGAACACTAGGATCTCTGAACTCTGGCTTCTCTTCTTCTCCTGTGATGTAACCAATCAAATCTTTGCTCATAAGATGAGCTTCCATTCTCATTGACCATGCAGGATAGTTTTCCCTATCCAATTTCTCTATCTGTAGAGCATCTCCCATCTTGTGTCCACCTGTGTATTGAAAACTTCAAGCTTTACAAGCAATGTATGTACCTTTACTTCGAATTAGGCTTCTTTTGCCTTTCTTGATGTCGAGTAGACTTCTCCTCAGCCTTTTGACTCCAAGCTTTCACTTCTTAGTTCTTCAAATGTTGAACTTCTTGAATCTGCAGCAGTCGGGACCTTCCTTTCCTTGATTTGATGTCTCCTGCTCTGATACCACTGATGGAGAGTGTTAATCTCCAAAAGAACAACCTACTCTTGAGTTTAGAACACCTCTATGTCAAGAGTAAGTCAAAACCTTCACTAAATTATAGGTCCAATCTCCAAATTATCAAAATTAAGAAAATCTGTGAAGAAAGTGAAACACATAAAAGTCTGCTGCAGAATTTCTTCACATTGACTTATCAAACGTGTAAAGTTTTTGATGAAACTTTGTACAAATCATCTCCTAGGGATTGCGCATCACCTCCAAGTTGAATCACTTGAAAAACTTTAGTATAACTTGAGAAATTGTTTTCACAAGTTACCTATGTCAGAATCTGTTACTCAGAACAGTCGATTCTATACCCCTAACTTCTTAACTTTGGTTCTCACAATATCTAATCCGTTTTGCCAAATGCTTTTAGCCACGAGTAGATCACCTTCCAACTTAAAGATTAAGTGCTTGCTTGCACAAAACTTTAAACTATGGAGTGAGCACTGATCAAAAGATTAAACACGAAATTTGCGCCTGTTTCAGAGAACTGTAGACACTCAACACATATGAATGTTCCTACTAACAATTCTCCTAGCCTGATTACAATTAGACTCTGAAATTCAGGTCACAGGCTCATTAACTAACAACTTAGATATCCTCAAAAGGATTTCACAAATGATCAAACACAGAAGGAGCAGACACGAAAAGATCGGGCGCAAACTTTCTTCATTAACTCAGAAACTTACAACTGAGTGATGAGAGCTAACTCAAACTAACTTTTCTCTATTTCTTGGCTCCTAACTTCCTCAATCTTGGTTTCTACATATGCTCTCATAAGCTCTCATACATGCCCCGACTTTTCTCAAAGTATTTATAGACATCTATGTACAAACTCTCATCAAAACATAAGTATATGTAATCTGTGTTATAACTAATGTACATATGTGTACATGTCCTTCATTCTTGTGAATATATCCATTTTCTTCATTCCAAATCTTCAATTGGTGATTGATATGCACCAACAACAAAGCCACGGGGCTGAAAAACATACACTTCTTCATGCAAGTCACCATTCGGAAACGCTGTTTTAATGTCCAACTGATGTACATTCCAACCATGATGGGCTGCAAGTGCACAAATGCTCCGAACAGTAGTCATACGGCATGTAGGTGCAAAGGTCTCATCAAAATCAATGCCTCTTTCCTGTGCATAACCCTTTGCAACAAGCCTAGCCTTATACCTATCAACTGTACCATCAGGTTTACGCTTCAGCTTGTATACCCACTTAGTGCCAATGGCCTTCTTGCCAGGAGGCAAGTCACATAAAGACCATGTACCATTCTTCATTATAGCATCATATTCAGATTGCATGGCAGCCATCCAATTTTCTGAATTCTGTGCTTCATCAAAAGAAACAGGCTCATTCTCATCAGAGAGACTAGACACAACCATAGCATAGCAATCTGATGCAAAGGAGGCACTATGAGAGCCTGAACGAGTACGATATGACAAAGGTGCCTCTAATTTGCTGTCACGCAAAGTCTGCACCAACCATTTTGGCATAGTTTTTGCCTGCTCAATATCAACTCTCTCATCAACAAGTGCATCATGTAAATCTGCATCAGAAATAGAATGATTTGCATCATCACAAGAAACCTGCAAAGGCTGAGAAGTTGCCTCATTAGGACCAACACTAGACTGTCCACCTGTAAAAAGAGGCATCAACATATCATACATGTCTTTGGAGCTAACAGATGTCTCCTTAGTACATGAAAGCAATGGCTGAATAGCATCTTCCACAAAGACAACATCACGGCTAACCAGAATGCGTTTAGTCTGTGGATGATACAAACGATAGCCTTTACTTTCAGAACTGTACCCAGCAAAAATACATTTTACTGCCTTATCATCCAATTTTCTGCGATGTTGTTCAGGCACTAATGCATATGCCAAACAACCAAAAACACGCAGATGAGCAACAACTGGCTTGCGGCCATGCCAAGCCTCATATGGAGTGATAGACTGCAACACTTTAGTGGGACACCTGTTCAGTACATATGCTGCACACATGACAGCCTCAAGCCAAAAATTATGTGGTAAAGCCCGACTCTTGACCATGCACCTCGCCATCTCCATGAGTGACGTGTTCTTTCGTTCAGCAACTCCATTCTATTGAGGTGTATACGGCACTGTACACTGGTGTTTTATCCCACGTTCAGCCAGAAATGCATTAAAATCAGAAGACATATATTCCTCCCCTCGATCAGAATGGAGGGTGCCCATTTTACATGCTGACAGATTTTCAGCCAAAACCAAAAACTGTTTAAAGCACATGAACACTTCGGACTTTGCTTTGAGTGGATATACCCATGCATGCCTGGAAAAATCATCAATGAAAGTCACGAAGTAAAGGTAATTCCCAAAAGAAGGTGTTTGCATAGGACCATAGACATTTTTATGTACAAGCTGCAATTTTTGTGTAGCCCGAACTGAACCATCTTTTGGAAAGAAGGAACGCTGCATTTTGCCCAAAATACAGCCTTCACATACATGTTTTCCAGGTGCCTCAAGCTTGGGCAAAGAAGACATCATATCAGATTTCTGTAGGTATAGCAAACTAGCAAAATTCAGATGACCAAAGCGTGCATGCCAAAGCTTTGCATCTGACATAGCCTGAGAATCATGAACTGCACATGCCGAATCATTCACAGATCTTTCATAGTCTATGAGCTTATACAACCCACGACATAAAATGCCAGAAGCAATAATCACATCGCCATTTGATAGATCATGAACTGTACACCTGTCATCAATGAATTTCACAACCAAACCAATCTTGGCTAATGCAGAAACTGATAACAGATTCTTCTTGATCCCTGGCACAAATAAAGCATCTGACAAGGTGAAAGAACTACCATCAGCAGTAGTCAGAATGATCTTACCAACTCCCATAACAGGATAAGAGGAGTTGTTGGCGCATGTGACAGTATTCCTTGTAGGGGTAGGCTCAAGTGAAGAGAAGAAATTGCGCTGCGAGGTAATATGTTTGGTCGCCCCACTGTCCATAGAATCACCTTCATTCATGTGCTCACTCTCCAACTATTTTCGGAGGTAAGCAACACGAGCCTCATTCCTAGCTTGGTACAATGTGGTAAGTGTATCCCAAGCATCCCTAGCTATTCTGCAAGAGCAAATATGAGGAATAATGGCACGTTTGACAGACAAAGCTATCAATGCATGTGCCTGGGCATCTCTGCCATCCCAACAAATTTGCTCTGTAGTAGGTGCAACAGAAACAGCAGCACGAACAGGAATCTGCGGAATATCATCTTCGACACCATCTTCATCAGCTCCAGCACCTGTATTTGCAGTACATGTCGTCACATGTGTAACAAGACGTCTTTCAACACCCTGCACAATGTTCCACAATCCTTTTGCAACCAAAACATGTCGCATCATATAAGCCCATAATGGGTAGTTGGTACCATCCAACTTATCCTCAACAGCCAACATATGAAATACATCACTGCTTTCAGCCATGGCCGGTGACTAAAATACCTTGATGCAAAAAATTGACTGTATCTCAAAAAGTTGAACAGAACTTCCCAGACGAGTTCTGCTAGACCTGTAGCAGACTTCGAGACGCTTAAACTGGTGAACAGAAATTGGTATACAACTTTGGCACAAAAAGATGAAATAGCTTGCACAAGCACTACGATAGTGCGTTCGGAGGCCGAAACGAGCTCAGATCACGATTTCGGCACCACATAGCAAAGCTGTTTTGATCTCGGAAAGACGCTGAGTATGCTCACCAAAATTCATGTGATTATGAGATTGCAAACGGAGGAGTGTTGACGGCACCCTAGATGAAGCGACGACCTGCTCTGTGTTGATGTATGAAACACCACAAGAAATGAATTAATGTGACACTAGAACACCTCTATGGTCACCATTAACTCATTGCCACTCCAAACTTTGAGAAATGATAGCCTAAAGTGAGAACTTTGCTTCTACAGAAATTCCTAGTCACCGAAATGACATACCTTCAGTATTTTGCTAATTTCTCCTAGCTCAAGTATTATTTCTCCATGAAACTTTATAAGCTGAAACTAGAAGACAGAGCTTTCCAACAAGCTATCATATGCATCAAACGGATCTCTAGAACTCAAGTTATGGCTCTCACAAGATGACCCTGTATGAGCTTCCA
Source organism: Ceratopteris richardii (assembly GCA_020310875.1). Taxonomy (NCBI): domain Eukaryota; kingdom Viridiplantae; phylum Streptophyta; class Polypodiopsida; order Polypodiales; family Pteridaceae; genus Ceratopteris; species Ceratopteris richardii. Next base: position 69,250,959 of record CM035410.1, read on the forward strand.
AAACTGGAAACTTTGCCTGTTTTAGTATTCCTGGTGTCCAAAAATAAAAAATTCGATGCCTAGCATCGAATTTCAGTCCAAGTCGATGCCAGGCATTGACTTTGGGCTTTTTTTGGCTATTTTTTTGCACCAGAAACACTCTATTTTACACACACATGAAGAAGATGACTTATATGCTAGAAGTCGATGCCGGGCATCCATTTTATGCTGGAACTCGATGCCAGGCATCGAGTTGCTCCACAAACTTCATATTTTAGAAGATTCAACAACAGTTAACACACAGAGAATGAAAAAATGATTTATCAGCCAAGATTCGATGCCAGGCATCGAATTGTTCAGAAAACTTGAACTTTTGAATTCATCACACAGTAGGTAATCATGGAGATGATGGAGAGAGGCTCAAACACAGAACTTTACTCAGTTCTTCTCATAACTATAAAAAACTCAGAAGTTTTATAGATGCTTTCTCACTCAGAGAATCCGGACTATACATAGTCGTATAAATGAACTCCTTCTTCTACTTCTTCTCTCTATTCTCTCTCCGCGTCAGTTGATACAAACTAACTTATATAGATTTTCGTATTCTCTTGATTTTAAAAAACTTCTAGAACTAAAGTGAACTAACTTTACAAATATGATACATTTGTGAATTTTTCCCTTCACATAGGCATGGGGTTTTCTTCCTAAGATTTGACCTTCAAATATATGTCCAGTTAGTGATTGTTTCTCCAACAGCTCCCCCTCAATCACTAATTGACATTCCCTGTTTCTTCATATCATCTTCTTTTCTTTTACTCCTGCCATGCTTTTGAATCTGCTGGTCTTCACACCATCCAAGCTCTTTGTCATTATGTCTGCTAACTGATCTTTAGTAGAAATGTACTCCACTTCAATCTCCTTCTCCATTACCTTTTCTCTGAGAAAATGATACTGTATCTCTATGTGCTTTGTCCTTGCATGAAATACTGGATTTGCTGCAAGATAAAGTGAACTCATATTATCTCCATGTATTGTAGGTGTACCTTGATCAATGCCTAAGCTCTTGAACAATGTCTGTATCCATATGACTTCCTTAGCTGCTTCCACAAGTCCTTTGTACTCTGCTTCAGTTGATGATAATGCTACTGTATGTTGTTTCTTTGAACACCAACTTACAAGCTTATCACCAATATATATCATGTAACCATGAGTTGATCTTCTGTCATCTTGATTACCTGCCCAATCTGAATCACTATAGGCTCTCAACTTCAAATCTAATGTAAAAGGATAATATAATCCTTCCTTTATAGTTCCTTTGATATATCTGAGAACTCTTTGACCTGCAATCCAATGTGGGTCCTTTGGACAATGCATGAATTGTGACAAAACTCCCACTGCATAACTAAGATCAGGTCTTGTTAGTGTAGCATAAATCAAACTACCCACAAGAGATTGATACTTCCTCATATCTTTGTAGTCTGCACCATCATATTTACTAAGCTTGTGATTAACTTCAAGTGGAGTTGAAGCTTCTCTGCAATTTTCCATATCAAACTTCTTCAACAAGTTCAGAAGATACCTTTCTTGTGACACATATATGCCATGATCTGTATAAGTAACTTCCATTCCAAGAAAGTATGATAACTTTCCTAGATCACTGATCTTGAATTCTTTTTCAAGCAATCTCTTTACCTCCTTGATTCCTTCATCTGAAGTACCTGTGATTATAATGTTATCTACATAAATACAAATGTAGATTGTACCTTCCTCTGTTCTTCTGATAAGTAGACTTGGGTCTGCTTTTGAACTTTGATATCCAAGATCATTGAGATACTTCACCAGTCTATAGTTCCAAGCTCTTGGAGCTTGCTTCAATCCATACAATGCTCTTCTCAACCTGCAAACAAAATTTGGATACCTGGAATCTATAAACCCTTGAGGTTGTTCCATGTATACCTCATCTGATATGTATCCATTCAAGAATGCAGTTTTTATATCCAATTGACTTAGAGTCCATCCTTTTGAAGCTGCAATAGCAATGATTGTCCTTATAGTTGACATCTTAGCTACGGGACTGAATGTCTCATCATAATCTATGCCATAGGTCTGGGCATAGCCTTTCACCACCAATCTAGCTTTGTATCTGGCTATACTTCCATCTGCAAGCTTCTTCACTTTATAAACCCATTTATTTCCAATTACTTTCTCACCATTTGGTTTAGGAACAAGTTCCCATGTCTTGTTCTCCTCCAGTGCATTGAACTCTTCCTTCATTGCTTCTTCCCATTGCTTCTTACCTTTAGCTTCATCATAGTTCTGAGGTTCTTCATCATCTTTGACCATATATGCATAGTTCTTGAGTTATGTAAGAAGTATCATAAGAATACCTTTCTGGTTGTCTTCTAGTCCTGCTTGACCTTCTTGGTTCACATTCTTCATATGTGTCTGGATACACTTCTTCATCAAATGTAGGAGCTTCTTCATTCCTTCTTGTTAATCCACTTCTGGATGTACTTGCTTGCATATAGTCTTCATCTCTATTTACCTGCACAATTGATTTTCCTTTCTCACATCTTCTTACCTCTTCTTCAAATTCTTCAGCTGTATGACTTTGATCTGCATACCAACTTTTCTGTTCATCAAATGTAACATCTCTAGAAACAATAAATTGTTTTGTTAGAGGATTCCACAACCTGTAACCCATCTGCTTTTCATCATAACCAATGAACACATATTTTTCTGCCTTTGGTTCAAGTTTATGCCTAAGTTGTGATGGCACATAAGCATATGCAATTGATCCAAACACTCTACAATGATCTAGTGTTGGTTTCTTACCCCACCAAGCTTCATATGGAGTCATACCATTGAGAGCTGCACATGGTAATCTATTCACAAGATATGTAGCTGTATTTACAGCTTCAGCCCAAAGATAATTTGGACAATTCTTCTCCTTCAACATAGCTCTAGCAAACTCAACCAAAGTCCTGTTCCTTCTTTCTGCTACACCATTTTGTTGTGGTGTATACCTGCAAGTTATTTCTCTCTTAATACCTGCATTCCAAAGATAATCATTGAACTCTTGGGAGAAGTATTCTCCCCCTCCATCAGACCTCAGTCTTTTAAGCTTTTGACATGTTACTCTCTCTGCATATGCATGAAAATGCTTGAAGGCTCCAAACACTTCTGATCTTTCCTTCAAAACATATAATGTTATCCATCTTGTAGCATCATCAATGAAAAGAACATAATACCTTGAGCCATTGATAGATCCTTCTTTTGTTGGTCCCCATACATCTGTATGAATGAGCTCTAGTAGTCCATCATGTTTGAATCCTTTCTTTTGAAATGGTAACCTGTGTGCTTTACCCATTTGACATGCTTCACATCTATAAACCATATGTTGACTTTGCACATTTGGTAATCCTAGTACAGACTGATTAGCAACCATAGCTTTAATTCCTCTTTCATTGAAATGACCTAATCTCTTATGCCAGAGATCAAGTTCTGTAATCACTGCTTCACCATGTGTGAGCAAAGCTTGACCGATGTTTCCTTGCACTCTTAAAGTAAAGAGTCTACCTTCTTTCTTACCAGAGACAATCTGATTATATCCATTCTCTGGATCTTCCACAAATACTCCTTCATTTGTAAACCTGACTTGAAAACCTTTTTCAACTATCTGTCCCACACTAATCAAGTTTTTAGGTATTGTAGGAACATACAAAACATTGGTTAGCAAATCTCCTCCACTCTTGCATTTCACTTTTCCAATTGAATGTACACTATGTCTTGTATTATCACCAGTTTGAACTGTGTGACTCGAAATACCTTTTTCCAATTTTGACATCAATTCTATGTTTCCTGACAAATGCTTAGAACATCCAGAGTCAATGTAAAATACCTTTAGATCTTCTTTATCTGATGTGTTGATTGAGTTCATCATCAATGATGCATGACTTTCATTCTGTGTGTCATTTGCATAGTTGTAGTAGGTGGTGTTGTAGGATTGATTTTGTCCCCAACTTCTTCCTCCACCTCTACCATAGCCTCCTCTTTGACTTTGTCTACCTCTTTGAAAATTACTTTGATATCTTCCACCTCGGCCTCTGCTATTGTTGTTTTGATTCTGGTTTGATCCTTGTTGGTTGTGCCAACAGTCATGAGCCAAATGATTACTCAATCCACAGATCCAGCAAGCCTTCTTGTTGTTATTTTGATTACCTCTTCCTCTTCCAAAACCTCTTGCACTTCCTCTGCCAGTGCCTTTACCTCTTGCATAATAAGCTTGAGAACTAGACTCCTCTTCATCCTTTGCTTTACCTTTATCTCCTTTCTTCTTGTTCTTCATGTACATTGCAGAACTTTGTCCTTTATCTCCATCTCCCTTCAAGTCTTGCTCATATGTGAGCATCAAACCAAGCAACTAGTTCAAATCTGGAACATAATGATTTAATGAAAGTTCTGTTGATAAGACAAAAGGTTTCCACCTTTCATCCCCTCTCAAACCTGCAAGTAGTTGAGCAATCAATCTGTGATCTTCAACATCTTCATCTATGGATCCAAGACTATCTGCAAGATCCTTCATCTTAGTGACATAATCACTAATGGTTTGACTTGGCTTCTTCTTGAATGTTGTAAACTCTGACCATAGACTTGCTTTCCGTGCTTTAGTAGTACTTTGGAAATGATACTCCAATGCATTCCATATATCTTCAGATGATTCCAATCCTCTGATGTGTGGTAGCAAACGATCAGAGATTGTATTGTAGATGTATACTTTTGCACTTGCATCCTTCTTCTCCCAATGCTTTAAAGCATCAAGTTCCTCTTTCTTTGGTCGGCTTTCATCTTCAAATACTGGCTTCTCTTCTTCACCTGTAACATATATCATGAGATCCTTACTCATAAGTAAGGCTTCCATTCTCATTACCCATGCGGGGTAATTATCTCTGTCCAGTTTGTCAATGGAGATATGATCTGCCATAGTTCTTTCCTTCTGCTGCAACCTGTGAGCTTAAAGGATAAAGGATAATACCTTTTGAAGTTCTTTTTGTATGAGGATACTTTTGAAGTAGCCTTTTGATGCCTTGTGTCTTCAAATGCTTCACCTTTCAAACTTTAATGGAAAACTTTACAAAACTTCTCGCACCTTTGTCGTCTTCTGCTCTCGAGAATCTTTCTGCTCTGATACCACTTGTTGATGTATGAAACACCACAAGAAATGAATTAATGTGACACTAGAACACCTCTATGGTCACCATTAACTCATTGCCACTCCAAACTTTGAGAAATGATAGCCTAAAGTGAGAACTTTGCTTCTACAGAAATTCCTAGTCACCGAAATGACATACCTTCAGTATTTTGCTAATTTCTCCTAGCTCAAGTATTATTTCTCCATGAAACTTTATAAGCTGAAACTAGAAGAGTAGAGCTTTCCAACAAGCTATCATATGCATCAAACGGATCTCTAGAACTCAAGTTATGGCTCTCACAAGATGACCCTGTATGAGCTTCCAAAACTGGAAACTTTGCCTGTTTTAGTATTCCTGGTGTCCAAAAATAAAAAATTCGATGCCTAGCATCGAATTTCAGTCCAAGTCGATGCCAGGCATCGACTTTGGGCTTTTTTTGGCTATTTTTCTGCACCAGAAACACTCTATTTTAGACACACATGAAGAAGATGACTTATATGCTAGAAGTCGATGCCGGGCATCCATTTTATGCTGGAACTCGATGCCAGGCATCAAGTTGCTCCACAAACTTCATATTTTAGAAGATTCAACAACAGTTAACACACAGAGAATGAAAAAATGATTTATCAGCCAAGATTCGATGCCAGGCATCGAATTGTTCAGAAAACTTGAACTTTTGAATTCATCACACAGTAGGTAATCATGGAGATGATGGAGAGAGGCTCAAACACAGAACTTTACTCAGTTCTTCTCATAACTATAAAAAACTCAGAAGTTTTACAGATGCTTTCTCACTCAGAGAATCCCGACTATACACAGTCGTATAAATGAACTCCTTCTTCTACTTCTTCTCTCTATTCTCTCTCTGCGTCAGTTGATACAAGTTAACTTATATAGATTTTTGTATTCTCGTGATTTTAAAAAACTTCTAGAACTAAAGTGAACTAACTTTACAAATATGATACATTTGTGAATTTTTCCCTTCACATAGGCATGGGGTTTTCTTCCTAAGATTTGACCTTCAAATATATGTCCAGTTAGTGATTGTTTCTCCAACACTCTGATACCAATTGTTGGAGTTAGACGTCTGCAGAAGCACGCGAACAACACAAGGAAGAAGAAGAAGCTTGGAGCACAAACACACAATACTGAATGTATTACTAGAGAATGTACAAAGATAAGTAGCCCATTAGGGCAATAGGCGTATATACAAGCCGGGGGAAAAAAACCTCCTAAAGAGGGAAAAAGTGCCCCGACAGTCCTAGCGTGTTCACACACATCACTACCTAAATATATCAACAGAAGATTAAGCACATTCTTTGTATGTGAAGAAATCTGAGTGATTTCATGTTACTGTGAAAGTTAGTTAACAGTTACAGTTTTCTCAGTAAACATTTTTCCGGTACTTCTGAGAGTTAGATCTCGTAACACAGTGTAAAGATTTTCATGAGTGATAGCTCATCTTGAATCTAGGAGTCTAAACTACAAAGTAATCAAAAGAGTTTTGTGAAACGGGACAAGTACACAGTACAAAGTCTGACCATAAAAAGGCATCCTGAACTGGTGAAGTTTTTTCTTAAACTTCAGAAAAAGTTCATTTACTGAAGGAAGCTCAGGTATTACTTCCTTACTTCATCAACAATCATTTGAAGTAATCACAAACAGAATTGCAGTTGATTCCGGTAAGATTCCAGTAAGATTATGGTGATATTCCGGTGATAGTCTGGTGAAGTTCCAGTGAAATTTTGGTGAGTTCAAAATACAATTTTTTGCACAGTTAAGTAATAGAAAGATTATATAACTGTAAGCAAACACAGTAGTGTAAAGTCTAAAGTAAATTAGTTCAGAATTAAAACTTGAAGGAAACACGAAGCTTTCAGTAAAGTGAATTTTCAGTTTTCACTTAATACAGGTATAAAGTTTTCAGTTTCAGAAGGTTTCTAAGCTACTGATGATTATAGAAGTGTTCTAATATCACTCTACCTTAGTTCTAGTAGAGGCATGGCAATTTTCCGCAGTCTTGTTAGTGAACAAGCTTTTGTCACGAAATCAACAAACCCCACCTAATGTAGTCGCTCCTTGGTCCATGAGTAGCCTCTCTCCAAGACTACATTGAAGTATTCAATTGAGATGCACCACAGTGCACTCTCCTTCTCAAGAGCTCCATGATGATATTCTCAGAGTACAAAATTGAGCTCCTAGCATCACACACGGTACTTTGCACAGAGGCTGTAGAGTACGCAAAAAAACATAGTACATTGGGAGCACGAACAAAAACTTCTTAGGTATTACAAATGCAGTTGAACTTACAATCTGTTGTTGACCAGACCACTATATGTTTTAGAACATATACAAAAGTGTTTGGTGGCCTTTCACATGGACACTAATGGTAACAATCTCCCACTAAAGGCCAATATGGCCAAAGTAACTATGGGAGAAAAATGAATAATAATAAAGAATACCTGAGTGTAAGTATACAAGCTATACCTCCCACATGATGGGCATGTTACACAATATACAAGTGACTATGTAAGATCATGAATCAAGTAACCCCCATCAAGTGATAACAATGTCGAAAGCTATCCTGTGGTAGAGCTTTAGTCAAAGCATCTACAACATTATCTCAAGTATGAAACTTTTCAAGAATAATGCGCTCAGTGGCTAAGCAATCTCTAATGAAGTGATACCTCACCTCACCGGCTTGGTCTTTGCATGATAGACTGCATTCTTAGCCAAAGCAATGGCACTCTGACTATCACTGAGCAAACGAGGTACATGCTGAGGTAGACCCATATCAAAAGCAAGATGAGAAAGCCACAATGCTTCCTTACATGCCTCACTTGCTGCAACATACTTTACTTTTGTGGTGGAAACAACTGTACATTCTTGAAGACGAGACCTCCAAGAGATAGCACCTCTAGCAAAATGAAAAATGTACCCTGATGTAGAATTACAATTGTCTACACAACCAACATATTCAAAATCTGTGTAACCAATAATGGATGCTTTTCCCATACCTAAGCATAGACAATTGTCCTTAGTGCCACTTAGATATCTCAAAATCATCTTGACCACTTCCCAATCTTCCTTGCCAGGATTAGACATTTATCTGCTCACAATTCCCACTACAAATGCAATGTCTGGTCTCGTAGCTACCATAGCATACATGAGACTGCCAACAGCAGACTGATAAAGAATTTTGATCATGAATTCCTTTTCCTCATCGGATTTGGGGCAATCATCCTTGCTCAATTTCATATGTGGGTAAAGGTGTACTCAATGCCTTTTCCACCTTGCATATTGAACATGTGAAGTACTTTGGATATGTACTCACTTTGAGACAAGTATACGCATCTTTTACACATATCACGAGTAATGTGCATGCCAAGAATATGTTTGACATCCCCCAAATCCTTCATATCAAATGTCTGACTCAACTTCTTTTTGAGAATTGGCAAGTCATAAGAGGACTTCCCAGCAATCAACATATCATCGACATAAAGTATCAAGCATACCAAGCTTCCATATGAGAATCTCTTTGTGTAGAGATAATGATCCTCATTGCTTTGAGAATAGCCTTGAGACTTCATAAAAGCATCAAACTTTTGGTACCATTGTCTAGGGGACTGTTTAAGTCCATATAAGCTCTTCTTGAGCTTACAAACTAGACTTTCTTTGCTAGGAACTACATAACCCTTTGGTTGTTCCATATAGATCTCATTTGTAAGATATCCATGCAAGAAAGTAGTTTTCACATCCATTTGGACTAGCTCTATGTCCTACATTGCAATGAATCCAAGCAATATGCATAGGGTAGTCATCTTGAACACTGGAGAGAAGATTTCCTTGAAATCAACACCATGTTGTTGCTTAAAACCCTTTGCAACAAGTCGTGCTTTATACTTTGGAGGAGCACTATCAGATGTGAATTTTAGCTTATATACCCATTTACATGGTAATGCTTTCCTGCCCTTTGGCAAAGGTACTAAATCCCAAGTACCATTCTTGTGAATAGAATCCAACTCACTCTTCATGGCATGATCCCACTTGACATGTATTCTAGTTACAATCAATGGCATAAGCAGATGGGATGGATAGATGTCTTGGCAAGCTTCTTGGATCAACCATCAAGTTCCTTAATCATCTAAAAATGAGATCCAAGTTGTGTGGGAAGTAATAAATAAACATAATCAACCCCTCAGTAAATGGTGTGGTTTTGATCAACCCATCAAGGGAAAAAGATCAACCCTCTGATCAAGAGGTTCATGTTCATTACCATCTCCAACTCCAAATGGAGCTCACACAAGCGATCATGGGACACACCAATAAAAAAAAGTGATCGTATCTCTCTTGTTACTTGTGCAAATCAAGCATATGATGGGTCATTTCAAAGCTAATGAGAAGAACTGCAAAATATAAAAAATTGACTTGTACGTATTTATATAGAGCCAAGGTTAGCTAAAACTTATCAAAAGACACAAAATTTGAGTACAAAACAATAGTAATGAGAATAGATCAAAATATCTTAGCTTAATGATAGTAGATATGAATAAAACAAGTAGAAAGTGTCATACATTAGAGCAAGGAAAAGTCACCAAAAAGTCATGAAAGCTTGCACATGAATTTTTGCAAGAAGAAGAGCTCTTTTCTCACACTAACAAAAGATGCTTTACAAATGAAGTCTTGGCCTTTTCATAGGACTTTCTCAAGACCATTCCTTTTTGTTTTGTAAACTATTTAAAAATGAAAAAGAAACCTACTCAAAACTGCTCTTCTTTTGTTTATTTTTTAGTAAATATTCTTGAAGGGTTGTGGAAATGACTAAAAAACATGAATTTTTTAATGGGGTTTTTGCCACATTTTGTAACTCTCCCTCCTCCTAGATCTTGGCATCCTCAACAAGAGTTCTTGGGAAGGTTGTGTTGTCAAGACTTGAGTCGAGAGCTTTGTGGTGTTTTCTTGGTAGTTGCCATACATTGTCTAGAGAATAATCTTCATTCCTTCTGCAAGTGATTCTGTGCATATCCATTTGCTCCCCCCTTCTTAGTGTGTGTCACAAAGGTGGGGTTGTCCTCTTCTTTCTTTATGATATAGTATGTCCAAGATTGCAAGTTCTTTGCTTAGAGTTGAGCACACTTCTTTTGATTCATTGTCATTATCTTCAAAGCTTTCCAAGAGATGCAATATGCTTTGTAAGCTTTGTTGTTGATCTTGAAAGCCTGATGTGTGTGATTTTTTCAATCTAGGTTGATGTTGTGACATGGGTGCTCTCTGCTTCTTTTGAAGAGGAAATAAAAAAATAGCATGACAAATTCTCGTCGTCCATATTTGTTGAT
>CM035410.1:69281465-69282628 GCA_020310875.1 Ceratopteris richardii
TCTATCTATCTATCTATCTATCTATCTATCTATCTATCTATGTATCTGTCTATCTATCTATCTATCTATCTATCTATCTATCTATCTATCTATCTATCTATCTATCTATCTATCTATCTATCTATCTATCTATCTATCTATCTATCTATCTATATATCTATCTATCTATCTATCTATCTATCTATCTATCTATCTATCTATCTATCTATCTATCTATCTATCTATCTATCTATCTATCTATCTATCTATCTATCTATCTATCTATCTATCTATCTATCTATCTATCTATCTATCTATCTATCTATCTATCTATCTATCTATCTATCTATCTATCTATCTATCTATCTATCTATCTATCTATCTATCTATCTATCTATCTATCTATCTATCTATCTATCTATCTATCTATCTATCTATCTATCTATCTATGTATCTATCTATCTATCTATCTATGTATCTATCTATCTATGTAGCTATCTATCTATGTATCTATCTATGTATCTACTTATCTATCTATCTATCTATCTATCTATCTATCTATCTATCTATCTATCTATCTATCTATCTATCTATCTATCTATCTATCTATCTATCTATCTATCTATCTATCTATCTATCTATCTATCTATCTATCTATCTATCTATCTATCTATCTATCTATCTATCTATCTATCTATCTATCTATCTATCTATCTATCTATCTATTATCTATCTATCTATCTATCTATCTATCTATCTATCTATCTATCTATCTATCTATCTATCTATCTATCTATCTATCTATCTATCTATCTATCTATCTATCTATCTATCTATCTATCTATCTATCTATCGATCGATCTATCTATCTATCTATCTATCTATCTATCTATCTATCTATCTATCTATCTATCTATCTATCTATCTATCTATCTATCTATCTATCTATCTATCTATCGATCTATCTATCTATCTATCTATCTATCTATCTATCTATCTATCTACCTACCTACCTACCTAGCTATCTATCTATCTATCTATCTATCTATCTATCTATCTATCTATCTATCTATCTATCTATCTATCTATCTATCTATCTATCTATCTATCTATCTATCTAATCTATCTATCTATCTATCTATCTATCTATCTATCTATCTATCTATCTATCTATCTATCTATCT
>CM035410.1:69310128-69327628 GCA_020310875.1 Ceratopteris richardii
CTAAAGCATCCAACTGATCATCTGAAGTATGCTCCATATGAGCATCCATATGATCAACCAAACCATGCTCTATATAAGCATCATGAGCATCCAAAACATGCTCTACATGTGCATCCATCTGAGCATCTGAATCCTGCCATACATGTGCATCATGAATGTCAATAGACCTATCTGTAGGTAGACAAAATGAGACATGACAAGTCTCACATCGCACATAAGGCTGAACTCCCACTGAGACGAGACTGTCTCTCACACGAAGTACCTGCAATGGATACATGTGCCCAATCTTGGCACCTCTGACAAGCATAAGCTGTCCCAACTGCAACTGAAAATGATGCTCACCAAAGAATGCATAATGTCTGCTCTCCTGTAACTGGCTAACTGAAATCAAGCTCATAGGGAATGAAGGCACATAGCGTACATGTCTGAGCATAAGTGATGCTCCACTAGGTAGCATAAGGCATATGTCTCCTGCACCCTCAATGTCATATGTCGTACCATCAAGCAACTGCACAGATCCACGACTCTCACTTGAGAATCGACAAAACCACTCACGATGTGGAGTAACATGAAAACTGGCTAATGCATCAAGCAACCAAGCCATATGTGTACTATCCAATGAACAAGAGGAATCCTGAGATGAACCATAGGAGAAAGTGATATCACCATCACTAGCATAATCAACTGCTATAGACTCTCCTGAAACTACTACCTGACCTGCATCACGTGCATATCTCTGACGTCGTCGTCGCATCCGCCTGAAGCAACGTCGTCGAGTATGGCCCTCATGACCACAATGCCAACATCGAAGTCGTCGATATGATCTATGTCTCACATGAGTCAATGGACTCGCATACATATCATGTAGTCTCTGCCATAATGCACTACTCGTCTCCTCATACATAACAGACTCATATATAGAATCCACAAGCTGTAATTGGATAGTGGAGCTGGCCAATGCATCCATATCCATCCATACGTGATCGGGCATGTCACGAGGCCTCTGTGCATCTCTATGCACATACATGTGTAACCCTGCACGAACCAATGTATGCCACATCTGAGCTTTCCATCTCGGAAAGTCAGTGCCATCAAATCGAGAAGACACCATGCTGGCAATCCAAGACTAGCAATGTAATAAGAGACTAGAAACAATACTCTATCCTAAATAGGATCACACCTGCATATCCATATGCATAACTCACATCACATATGTCTCACTGGAGAAGAAAACCATGTGAACCACCTGTCACATAACCATGCATCTACCATGCATATAAAACCATGAGCATAAGCCTGCTCACCAAGTCTCCAAACTGACTAAGTAGATATGAAAGAATCGTGGGAAAAATTCGACAGAGTATCCCCTGAAAACTGAGCAATCAAACAAGATAACCAATCAGCAAAGAACAATGAATAATCTGTCACCACCTGTCACTGATATAAATCAAGAAGATAATGGCAACTACATGTGCCAAAAAACTAATGGCAATACACGCCAATACAATGGCAATACAACTCCCACTCAAGAATAAATCATGCAAGATGGTCCAACCTGTCACAAACAACATGTGACCAAGTCCAAGTGAATGGAGATATACAATGATCCAAAGCTATCGCACAAGCTTCAAGATCCACTAGAGCTCCTTTCTAGCATAAAAGCCGATGAAATTTCGGCAGCATCTCCTCTGTAAAATGGACTCTAAAACCAAAATAACCATGTGGGAATCACCATCCACATATGCCAAGAATCACACTGGCAAATATATATCAATCAATGACCAAATGCTAATAATGATGACAAACAAACGTGTAATTGAGGCTCCAATCTGGATCATGTACCTGCAAAGAAAACAAAGATACAAGTTCCAACTAAGATCCAATGTCAACTCTCACAAAAGTATGTGCAACCGGAAAGTAAATCCGTAACCAAGTGGCATAATCAAGATATAAACCACAATGCCACTATACATCCATGATCGAACTCATGATGACATAAACCTCAAAAAGAGTATACCACAATGTCATCTTACATGCCAAACGCGTGACAAGATCATGCTCTACTCTCATATGGAGGAGCTACCACAATGATCATACATGTACAATGTCTTGAAGCTCTGAAAATAAGAGCTTGCACACCATAAATTCTCTCTCGAAGAAGTTCCAAAGCAAATTCAACCTCTAAGTGCAATTAGGGTTGTTTGGGCAAAACTGTACTGCTCTGTGTTTTGCTGTTTCAGAGGTGATAACCTCTGAATCTGAACTTTTGGTCTTCAGCAAACTTGAAGATCTGCTTCTTGGCTACGTAACGACATAAAGAACACCTCAATCGGAGGTGCGTAGCTCAAGATATGCTCAAAATAAGCACCTGCTGTCAATTTCACTTTCACTTGCAACAGTACTGCTCTGTATTCTGCAATTTCGGTAACCTAAAACTCAGAATTTGGATCTGAGTTCTTCCACAAAGTTGTAGCTATCTTTCCAAGCTACAAGCAGCAAGTTGAATCATCGCATTCCGAGCTGTAGAACTCAAGTTATGACAAAAAAAACCGACCTGCTGTCCTACTCAATGTAGATTCGCCTTCTACAATTCTCTGCGTTTTTCGAATTTTCGGCACTTCAGAAGTCCGAACCAGATTTTGCGCCCTTCTGTGAAGTTGTAGCTCTCTGTGTTAGCTACGCACAGAACTTTAAAACGCGTCAATCCGAGCTTCCTAGCTCGAGTTATGACCGAAATACTGAACAGCTGTCAAGAGATGCCGATCTGCACTTCTACCTCTTCTCACCTAAGCTTCCATTGAAGCTTCTTGCACACCAGCCTTCAACATGCTCTGATACCAATGAAGGGGTTTGGAGTGCAGAAGAAGAGGAGGAAGGAGGACAGAGAATGAGAGAGAGGAGAGACGCGCGGATATGCGTGGGAGCCTCGAAACCCACATTATGAACTCTCCGTTGAGGCAATGCTCTATATATGATGTATATATATGAATATGGGGGTAAGGTCACATGACCCTTACATCCCCAACAGTGGTGGTGGTGGTGGTGGTGGTGGTGGGGGGTCGTGGTGGTGGTGGTGGTGGTGGTGGTCGTGGTGGTGGTGGGGGGTCGTGCTGGTGGTGGTGGTGGTGGTCGTGGTGGTCGTGGTGGTGGTGGTGGGGGGTCGTGGTGGTGGTGGTGGTTGCGGGGGTGGTGGGGGAAAAGGAGGGGACAGTGGAGTTGGAGGGGGTCGTGGTGATGGAGGGGGCTGGGGGGTGGTGGAGGAAAGAGGAGGGGACGGTGGGGTTGGAGGGGGTCGAGGTGACGGTGGGGGCCGGGGGGGTGGTGGGGGAAAAGAGAGAGAGAGAGAGGAGAGAGAAAAGAGATAGGGAGGGAAATTTCGTGATACAGACCCCCACATCAAGTCTTTGCACCGTCCCGGTGCAATTCCCGAAGCCGAAAACAAGATACTGAAGGAAGTTCTTCTTTCTTGACTTGACTCAGATAATCCTTCACCCTGGAGAAATAAAAATATTTTTTTTTTTTTCATACTTTTTTTTTATTTTTTTGATTTATTTATTTTTAATAAGTGCAATCACCAAATGAAATATAGTAGGTACGGTGAATGATATGCTTCCAATTTACCTTAATTCAGGTACTTCTTCACCCTAGAAATATTGACTAGGGGTATCCTCTTACCCTGCAAATCCTCTAGATGTACTGCTCCATGAGGTAATACCTTTATCACCGTGTAAGGTCCTATCCATTTGGGTGCCAGTTTGGTTGGAATTGCTGGGACCTGATGCACTAAAACCATGGATCCTTCCTGTACTTCATTGGACCTCAGATACCTGTCATGCAGTCTTTTGCGCTCTTCTTGTGTTACCTGAAGTTTTTGCATTGCTCCTTCTCTGTATTCTTCTAATGCCACCAATCTCTGAATGGGGGGTTCAATTCCAATGGTTTTGATTTCTATTTCCTTTTTGATAATGAATTCGAATGGTGCCAATGCCTCTTTCCCATATACTAACCGAAATGGAGTCTCGCCTGTAGTTACCCTTTTCGTGGTTCTGAAAGCCCAGATTGCACCGATCAGTGCTAGTGGCCAGGAGCTTTGATGATCGAAAGATAATTTACGAAGTAGTCCAATCAAAATCTTATTGGAGCTTTCTGCTTGGCCATTTGCCCTTGGGTAGTAGGCACAAGATTTTTTATGGAAGATTTTGTACCTGTCAAATATAAACTGGAGCAATTGATTTACAAAATGTGTGCCCCTATCACTAGTTATTTCCAGTGGGCAACCAAATCTTGAGAAAATACGTTTATACACAAATTTAGCCACTGTTAAAGCCGTGCAGTCCATAGTAGCTTTAGCCTCTATCCATTTAGTGGCATAGCATGTGGCCATCAAAATATACTTTTTTCCTCCAGGTTGACCAGTTGGACTAATTGGTCCTATGAAATCAAGACCCCATCGTTCAAATGGGAGCCATCCTGTAGATATGACCAATGGTTGAAAATTCAATCTGGTTGGTGCAGGAGCACACCTCTGGCAGACGTGGCATTCTTTAGAAAACTTGATTGCATCCTTGAAAATATGAGGCCACCATAAACCTTTGTGGATGATTCTATGAGCCAATTCTTCCCCCTTTAGATGTCCTTCATTGTGTGCAGCCTCTAGCAGAAGATTTACCTCCTCTGGATAGACACACCTTCTCAATATATCATCTTGACAGTATTTATAAAAATTTCCATTTATAAGAGAATATGCTTTGGTTTTCAGGAGCAATCTTCTCTTTTCTACAGGTGTCAAGTGTTCTGGGATCTTTCCAGTAGTCAGAACATGGAGAATTTCATCATACCAACCAGTCCGGATTGCTACTAGAAAAAGATTGCTATCCACCAATTCATCATTAATACCTGTTGCCTTTTCGCTCATTGCCGTCTTGGACACTTGATCTGCCATGTAGTGCTCTTTTCCTGGCTTAATATGAATATCAAAATTAAATTCTTGAAATAGGAGTAACCATCTCCAAATCCTTCCAACTACTCTAGGCTTGTTTATCAAATACTTCAAGGGCTGATGATCAGAAATAACAATGAAATGTACACCAAGGAGATAATGTTGGAACTTCTGAAGAGCAAATACGATAGTCAAACCTTCTCTTTCCATTGTACTGTAATTTCTTTCAGCTTGGTTGAGTAGTCTGCTTGCATAAGAGATAGGTCTATCCACTTTGTGAGATGATGGTTGCGCTAGAACTGCACCAACAGCATGAAGACTAGCATCGGTGTGTACATGAAATTCTAGTGACCAATTAGGAACACTTAAAAGGGGAGCAGTACATAGCATCAACTTTAGTTCACAAAATGCTTTGTCAGCTTCAGCACTCCATGAGAAAGGGATCTTTTTGCTGGTAAGCCTTGACAAGGGCTTAGCAATTTCCGAATACATCCTAATGAATCTTCTGTGATATCCTGCATGGCCCAAGAAACTTTGCACTTCCTTTGGGCTTTGTGGAATTGGCATGGAAAGAATAGCTGTAACCTTTGCAGGGTCAACAGTTATGCCTTCAGCAGATACTATGTGACCAAGAAGAGTGCCCTTAGTGACCAAAAAGTGGCATTTATCAGGATTCAATTTCAAACCTGTTTTGAGACATTGCTCAAAAATTTCTTTTAGATTTTCCAAATGGTCATGGAAATCTTGAACTGCTGCCCTTCTATCTGTACCTGAAAATACTGAAAAGTCATCCATGAAAATGCGTAGAAAGGTTGTTAACCATTTGCCCAATATCAGATACATCGTTCTATTAAATGAAGCCGGTGCATTCTTCAAACCAAAAGCCATTCGAGTATAGACATAAGTGCCCCAGGGAGTGACAAAGGCTGTTTTGTCCCTATCATCAGGATGGATCACTATCTGATTGTAGCCACTAAAACCATCCAAGAAACTATACAAAGTGTGACCAGCTACCTCTTCAAGTACTTGCTCTGTGAAGGGCTGAGGAAATCCATCTTGAATAGTCACTTTATTCAAAGCACGGAAATCAACACATACCCTTATTTTTCCACTATTTTTCTTCGGCACAATAACCATAGAAGAAAGCCACCTGGAATGTTCTACTGGCACAATTATACCTGCTTCTTCTAATTTTGTAATCTCTGCTTTTACCGCCTCTGCATACTTCGGATTGAGTCGATATGGCCTACTTCTTACAGGTGCAGCTCCCTCAACCAAGGGTATCCGATGTAATCCAAGCTCTTCTGGTATTCCTGTTAGATCTTTGTAGGACCATGCAAAGACACTTTTGTAAGTAAAGAGCAAAGAAGTTACCTTCAGTAGTAAATTAGGATAATGCCACAACCAGGATGCCAAATGGACTACTTGAGGGTTCTCCTCATTTCCTAAATTTACTTCTTGAACCAATGTTTCAGGAGTACTCTTGCTTGAGAAATCATCTCCACTATATGCAGGAGTGGATTTTAAGTTATATTCTGCAACATGTTCTTCCATCCATCCTTGAGGTATATCTGTAAAAGGAAGATCTTCTCTGCTCTTTGGTTCATAATCTTCCCTCTCTGATACTTTTATATTGGTTGCATCTTCAAAGCTTGTAGTTTCCTTCAATTGCTCATTCTCCAACACCTTGTGGTCTTCATTGCCCTTTCCTGTAATTACCTTATCTGCAACTTCTTCCTCAATTTCATTAATCTCCACTGTGCAACACTCTGCACTTCCCATCATCCAATTTAACAATGTATCCTCTTCTTGGGGTAGAGAGGGCATTACCTGAGTGTCCACAGTATATCCAGTAGTTTTTCCTGAGTCGAATCCTTCTTCCAAATGTAGTTGCAGTTGGCTATTGGTATTTGTTGAAATCCATAGTTTATTTTTTCCCCAATCTTGCAAAGCTTTTGCTTGTCTCAGCCAAGGTCTCCCCAGGAGTAGAGGGTAAGAAGTCTCCTGTGGAAGTGCAATAACAACAAAATCTAGAACAAAATGGCAGCCCTGTACTACCATCAGTACCTTCTCAATAATGCCCAGTGGCGCAACCCGATGTTGATCTGCCAATGTAACCGTGAATGGTGCCAACTTGGTGGGGTTCAATTTCAGCTTCTTCATTGTAAAATCTGGCATTAAATTGATACCAGAGCCTCCATCTATGATCACACCTGTGAGAGTTTCATCCTTTATACAAACAGATAATCTTGAACTTTGGTAGTTTGCTAAGGGTGCAGGGGGAAAATCAACCATGAAACCATCTATACTAGGTGATTGGACCAAGTGAGCAGAGTGTATAATCTTCAGTAAGTCACTTCTTATTTTTGAATCCATCCTTATAAGTTCATATAGACTAACCTTGTGATGAATACCTTTCAAGATCTGTTCAATGTTTACCTCTTGAGTGTTTTCTTGCAGACTTGTTGGTTGGCCCTTTAGAGAAGTAGTCATCTTATTATAAGCTCCTTCAATTTGTGCTTGGTCCTTCCATCCAGACTCCTTTTCTTCCTCTTTATCCTGAAATCCTTGTTGTTCATCTCTCTGGGTTGCAGTTGCTTGCCTAGCTCTAGTCATCATGGGCATTGCAGAGGATGAAACAGCGTAAGTCTGAGTGGTTTTTCCTTCTTCATGTGGAGAGACTGCAATCATGTGAATTGGAGCAGGACGACCTCTTGGGTAATCTTTGGTATAATGATCCTTGGCCTCTGGACAATGTTGACAAGGAGGTGCATCTTCTGGAAGAGAACACCTGTTTTGCATGTGGCCGTACTCACCACAACGATAGCACATCAAAGGTCTATTATACCTAGGCTTTGCAGGCCGATTCTCCTCTCTATTAGATGTATTTGAAGTACTAGCATAGTATGTATCCAAGGTTTGAGGGTTACTTCTTTGCTGTGTACCCTTGAGGTAGTAGCAATCTCTAGCTTCATGACCATCCTTTCCACAAAATTGAAAGCTTACCTTGTTAGGGCAATTAGCATTGGAATGTCCATTGTTGTTACAGATCGTGCACCAAATTTGTCTCCTTATATCTTGTGTGGTCTTCAAATCTTCTAACTCACGGCGAAGTTGGGCTACTTCATCATCCGTGCGTCGCAGTGGTGGCAAGACCTTCTCTTCTTGTTGATTTTGTTGCATTTTTAATGCCTCCAGTTCCCTCCTTAGTTGCTCAATAGGATCCAGGTCTACAGCATACTTAGGTTGTGTATCCCCTTCAAAATGTTGCCTTGCTTCTTCAATGCGTGATGCCGTTGCAACAAAATCATTGAGGGTGGCATCCAATCTAAGAGACTCACGAAGCTTCTGCTGAGATGACCTGGGCAGAGCCTTCTCTATCCACTTTTTAACCAAAAAGTCACCTGGAGCATGTGGAAGACGTGCAACAAGTGCTTTTGTTCTAGTGTGAAGTTCATGAAAAGATTCACCTGATCTTAGCTTCAAATTCTCTAGCTGATCTAGAGCTCTTTCTGAGGAATCACTTGGTCGGAATGTCTATGAGAATGCCGCCTTCAGAGCCTCCCATGTAGTGAAATGGCCATCTGCATATTGACTATACCATTTATCTGCAAGACCCTCCAATGTGGATGGAAAAAGTGCCAGCATTGCATCCTCTCTATTTTGCAGACCTCTTCCACGGCATAAAGAGATGAATCTCCTCACATGATCATCAGCATCCTCATAGGCTTGTCCCTTGAAGGTAGGGAATTTGATATTCAATCTGGAGAGTAAATGAGAGAGATCCTCCTTTTGTACTGGTGTTTCTTCGGACGTATCTGAGGAGAAGTCTAGAGTTCTCCTATACCCCTCTTTCGACAATGGTGTCGCACCCAAATCAATTGATAAACTTAGGGAGGGCAGAGGGGAGGTAGATTCACTAGTCGTGGTTATGGCTAACTTGTTAAGGCTCCTCCGAACACGAAGAGACTCCTTATCTGCCCGTGTATGGGTCATGTACCTACTTGCAAATGTAATAGGGCAAAAATACCTCTCACAGAAATGCAAAGGTCCCACCGTGCGTGCCAAACTGTAGAGGAGGTACTGTGGTATCCACTTTTAACAAAAGTAGAGATTAAGGATTAACACATCCAGTACGTCGCCTACTCAAGGGAGGTTCTCTTTAGGGAAGTATACCCTTTAACATTTCTGTGATCAGGTAGATAACAAGGAGATACTTCAAAAAATATGGACAACAATTGACCAAGGAAGACCATACACTTCTTGATTCGATTCAGATGATTACAAGATTTGTCAAGGAAATGCTCAAAAACTAATGCTCAGAGCTTCGTGGTACTCTATGCAGATAAATACAGATCAATACAAATGATGAAGGAATTGCTCAAGAGAATAGAGCTTAACACCAATAGTGTCTCACAGAAAAGAAAGAAAATCCAAGACACTCTCTTACACTATAGTGCTCATAGCCCTCCACTGAGAAGCCTACCCTTTGTATCCACACTACAGAGTAGCTCCTACAATAGGCATGAAACCACCAAGTGCAAGAGAGAACTTCTGCACGTTGTCGTCGGGGTTCATGGAAAGGAGAGGGAGATATTAAGTTTAGCATGCACTTAAGTTGTTTTGAGCAACTGATGGCTAGGTATGTTGTAGGGATTATGCCATAGAAGAGATCAAGGTGACGCATGGTGTCCTAGTAAGAAGATTCACTCAGAGTCTTATATATCATCAATTTTGACTTTCAGATCAACACTACCAATCAAAGGATTCCCGTTACATATGTAGACTAGCAGAATTAAACACGCAATGTGAACTTCACAAAGTCATAGTTGTGTGTAAAATGAATGTGTTCAATCTGTAAGAGTCATCACATCAATCTTTTCAACCTTTTGACTAATGATTCAAAATCGTGTCGCCTAAGATATTCGATCACTTGTGAAGAAACCTTTTTGCACTTAACAGTCAACAGCCTTAACTATTTACTCAAAATTACCCGTCTGGATTAAGAAGTGCAGAGGTCTGACCATAATTAGTGAAATAATACGAGAAGAACTTAAAAAAGTTTTATTAGCATACTTTTTTCTACCCAAAGTACTAATATTATAAATGTTACCTGGTGTAAATGAAAAAAAACAAAGTTGAAACGAAAGTTCTGTTCCTACATCAACAATAGATATGGATGTTTCAGTCACAAGATTTCTTTGCGCAAAGTTAGTCCTAACTTTGGTAATAAGATATGTTTAGAAATGGAGATCATCAAGGAAGAATGCATTAGTGTTCAGTCATTCTCACAACTTCGCGTATGATCAGAAGTTTGTTTTTGTTTTTTCATCAAACAATCATTCAAAAATGGGTTAAATACATGTGTGCAATGTATAAACAATCCAAGTTTTATTTGAAACAACTCAAAATCTATAAGAATTAAAAGTCTTCCAGACCTTTTTGATGAAAATGAATCTTTAGAGAGGGCAGTCTTGGCATATGCATTCACTTCAGAGAAAACAACAGTTCTATCAATCAATAAAGACATATAAAACCATTGTAGTTTTTCAATACTTCGATTTAGATTATTGTCAGACTATTACTAAAGACGCTCTTCTGATGATTGGCAAAACAAAACTTATGCGAAATATATATGAACAGACTCACAAATTCTTGCGCTAATCATTAAGACCCAAACCATTAAATTTCATCTTTTCCTACACTTACTTGTGCAAAGAGATTCGTGAGGTAAAACATTTATACTAAACATAATCTGAATGACCCAACAAAGTTGAGCGCATCTTGTGTCTGTTCAGATGTTGTTTAACGTTCATCATTTTGAAACATCCAGGTTGAAACAGATCAGTTCAATGTTCAATGATTTGGTGGCGTATGATCCACATAGATGCAGCACAATCGTTAAAAAAATCAACAACAACGTAGAGTGTATCAGATTTCCTTCAGTATATTCGAAAAGCTTCACAAGCATAGATCTCCGGTGTTCCAGAACACAGTTAAAATAAATTTCATCGATTACGCTATTTATTTATCTTTCTCATGCTTGAAGAGTATATACCAAACTACGAATTAAACATGTGAGCAACTCCGAAGTGATGTGCGCAAAGCGACAAAGAACACCAACATAGTTTATGTGTCAAATAAAATTCCGTTAGAAGACTGAGTCATCAGAAAATTACCGTCCATGAATTTCCAAACTTTGTCGGATCATGCCTCCATCTCCAACTTGCACATCAGAAGTAATATATAGCGTTAGAAAAACGTTATCTCAGATGCATCGTGCCAGATTAATATCCATAAAGTTGAACTCCACTGCATGTCAGAGTTACACTAGATCCATAGTCGACCTTCTCCTCTTTGCTTGCGCAACCATATAAATTCTATTTCTTTGTCAGAACCACCGAACTTTCCCAGCGTCTTGATGGGCCTTCATCGATAGTGTAGAGATGAACGTAGTGTCATCCCCTAGAGATGACATGAACGTAGTGTAGCAAAGATCATTCCAGATTGCCGTACATCAAAACTTCCCGTCTAGATGGTGATCGAAATGTTGTCCCCCCTCATTCACCGCTGCGCGCGTAGCCTTTTACTCTCTGATCGGGAGTAGAGAGCTTAAGCCTCCCCTCTGTCGAATCCTGATTTCCCTCTGCTATGTTCCTCCCGATGCCGCTCCCAAACATGGCCTTTCTCCGTATTCGGTCGTCAATGCCCCCCCTTCGCATGCTATCGGCCTCCTTCTATTTCTTCTTTTGACACACGTCCCAGCCACCGAGAGCCCCTTCACGTGACTTGTATGTACGCATCTATAGCTGCAATATATTCTTTGTTTCCAAATGCATTATCACCTCTAGCTTAAGCTTCAAGTGCCTTTTCCATATTCTCTAGACTAGCCTCCACGGAACAAGACAGGAGAATACATTGGAACCACTATAACTCGTTTTCTAATTTGTTTTCGTAAAACTCTTTCCCTGCTTCTTATGGTCATATCCATCAAATGCTTTAGTTGAGCTTTCGATTGGTACTTTCAAACTGTTTGTAAGTTCGCGAGCCAAATCTTTACCACATCCACCCCCTCTGAACCTGTACATCCTCCGGATGTACCACCATCGATCTCGGTATCTGCAAGTCTTCAAGAATCCAAATGAGAGTGAAATCAAGTGCATGGGTTAAAACAAATGTGCCTATGCACGGCCATGTAATGAGCCCTACATATGCATACTCTAAGTGCATAAAAAAAAAAGCATGGTGCAAATAAGGGAGGTATTAGGAATTCGGTGTTGAGGATGTACACTCAAATTGAACTCACATTTTCATCATGGATATACAATTCAATACAAGTGCAATCAATCGTGCAACTATGGGTTTTAACCAAAATATCACTCGTGCTCTTTACATTTCATTTATGCATGTTTTAGGTGCATGAAGAGAAACAAAATGGTGTGAAAAATCGAGGGTTTTATGGTATCTAAACAACGCTCACATCACTCACAACTCCACTCTCTTACAAATGCAATCACTCTCTCTTACTGAGAACTATTCTCTCTTATCATTCAAAACTTGCCTTTTTATTTTTCAATGATATTTACCTATCTAATTGTGCAGATGGACGTGCTTCTGCGGAATTTCAAAGACGTGTTTCTATATATTTTTACATGCATATTTGGCATGCAATGCATCTCAAAAATGGTGCAAAGAAAAGACCAGGGTTAAAGCACGATAGCTAATGAAAAAGATTTTCACGGCTTTGTTCTTGAGTCATCATCTCCGTTGGCTTCGCTTGATCATTCCTGCACTCATAGAAACTAAACAAATCATGAGAAACATCACATAAAAATGACATTATATACATATGCAGTCCATGAAAGAACTTCAAAAACCATTTGCAATAAAACATAAGCATGTAGCTCAAATGTGGTTGCCTCTATACAATCTCTCAAAACTCTAGATCTTCGATCAACTCCATATCAACACCTGTTCTCAAAACTACATAAGAGAAATTAGTAGCATCACATTCAAGAATCACATATTAAAAAACTTCATTTATTTGAACATTAAAAATATCTATTTGAATTATTTTGACTTCAAACCTACTCATCCAACATGCATTCATTACCATAGGTGTTCCCACTTTAATTTCTTGCATTTTTAGTTTTATTTGGTTTCTTCTATCTATCTTAAGATTAAAGCAAAAAACACAAGTTATATACATTTTTATTTACAAATTTCCTTTTGGTATTATTAATTTTCATTTATTAGGGCTTTTCCCTTCAGACCCATCTCCCTTGATATATGGTCACCAAAGAAACTGTGGTTGAAAAGAAGCCATCTCTGAACTGCATCAATCAAAGTAGCATTCTTAAACAAGTTAGATATGTGGACAAGCCATTTCATTTGCTCGTCCATTCCTTGTAGGCTTGACTGGCATACATAGCTTTTAGAAAATTCAAACATCCATGTTTCAATCGTTTGGGCATAGTCTCCTTTATTCATGATCCTCTCATGTGAGGTTACTCTCGATGAGTCAAACACACACGAATATAGAGTGTTGATTTTTAATATGCTTAAATCATTTTTAAAAATTCCATGCAAGCATGGATTTTGATTCATTTCATGCTTGGAATCATTTGAGGAAATATCTTCAATTGCATCATTTCGAATTTGTTCTTCATCTTCATCGAAATAAACGTATTGATTAGATTCATTAAATTCCTCCATCAAATAGAAGTGATCATCATGCTCAGATGATAATACATAATCATTTTTATCTTCCAACCTATCACGATTCCTTTCTACTTGAGTCCCATTAATTATGGTATCTGCTTCTTGTTCTAGTCTTTCCAGGAACTCTTCATCATTGTCTTTGTTATGTTCCCAGAATATTTCTCCCTCAATGTGAATGGAATCCATATCCTCATATTCAAGAAAATCTTGATCTTCAATTTCTTCATCCAAAATGTCATCACAGGATTCTACATCCATCTCCATCAATTCTTGCTCGTTCTCTTCTGAGGATGTACTTAGTCCACCTTCTTCAAGCATTGATTCTTCAATCACTGATTCTTGCTCAAGAATCTCATCATGTATGAGAATCTCAACATACGCATCCAAATCAACTTGAGCTTCATCGTTGCAATCGTTTGGCTCAATAGTTTTACATTGAACATGCTTCGATGCTATACACACATCAGATTTATCATATGTCACAATAAACATTTCATCTGCCACTTTATGCTCAATTTCTTCAACGTGTGGACTCAACTCAACATGATTATTTTTGGCATACATATCAGTATTTAGAGAAATGATCAATGGTATTTTCCCATCCTCCTCATGTTCATTCATATTTCTCTCTTTATGGAATGTGGCATCATTTACATACATATCATTATTTTGAACTCCATCCAACTTATCCTCTTTTTTATGTGTAGGATCTCTGTCCAATGTGACATCACTCAAAAGAATATCAGTATCTTGATCTTGATCTAGACTATCGGTAGGATTAGGATCATGCTTATCACCATCGCCATACATATCACTATCTAGAGGACTTATCATTTGTACATCCTCTAGATTAGCATCATACTCATCTTCGTCATCACACATTTCAACCTCTGGAGGATTCATTATTTGCATGTCCTCTTTCATATAAGTAAGTTCGTTTTCTTGCATCTCTGTATGCATGTATAATGCAGATTCCTGCATATCCATTTTCTTACCCATCGGATCTTCTATTGACAGTTCCTTAGATTCAACATCATGTTCCATGGGAGTTTCTTCATGTAATTCAGTCATTAGATCAGAAGTTCTATCCGAATCCTGTGTTAGAAAAGGATCATCACCATCAAGTGACATCCAATCATACTTCAAATCTTGCCCGATGTCATCATGTAAGGATGCATCTCGAGCTCGATCTTCAGACATATTTATTAGGTTCTCTATTTGTATCTCATCTTTTATCTCCATTTGGTCACCTATGAGCCTTCTAGATATCTCTATCTCTTTGTTTGCATCTTGATATGTTTCTTGATTTGTTTGATTATCTTTTATTCGATGTGAGGAGTTTATCGGAGTAGAGGAAGCTTCATCTTGTTTACTTGTTGGGTTTTGTTGGTTTTTGTTTTGTTTTATGTTTGTTGTTTGTTTGGTTTGATGTTGGTTTAGTTTGGTTTGATTTTGATTTAGTTTGGTTTGATTTTGATTAGCTTCTACTTGCTCTTTTGATCCTCCCATCTTCGGGCTTTGTCCACTCATGGCACCTAAAGATATAATCATTGTAAAGAAGTCTAGGGGCTCTTGGCACCTTGTAACCTTTGAGGTTACATCAATCGCACTTTTAGAAGTTTCTTCATATTTCCCATCATCACTATGGATATTAAGCCCATGCATATCTACTTCATGCCCAAATGGGGTTTCTACAACCTCATGGACTTGAACATTATCCACGATTGGTAAAATGCTTGGAACATGATTATAATTTTCATCTGTTTGAAGATCTGTTCTCCAATCATTTAAAAATTTCTCTATTGTTTGTTGTTTCTTTACGTATTTCATCACAGCTTCATGGACGAGCATCCAATCCTCTGTGAGTCCTGAGTCGGAGTCTATATCTTGAAGAAGTGGAATTAACTCCTCTCGGGCATTAACATCGATTGTTCGAAGAAACAACGAAACCCTTTCATGACTCATGCACCTCTTATCGTGCTCAGAAAGATCATCATATTGTCGCTCAAACTCTTCTTTGATCTCAAGAATTGGTTGGTCTTTGGGCATATGAACCCACCTCAGGAAAGATCTACGAGTTACTTTATCAAGATCCTCTAGCATAAACTGCTTGAGGAGTGTCGCTTTGTATTGGGACCATGTCGTTTGATTTATTCGCATTATTTGGTCTCGCATGTCATATCCCGACACATAGATAAAGTTTTCGCATAGTTCATTTTCCGTCATTGGACTCAATCCGACACCTAGATATTTGGCCTCGAGTTCATATTCTTTGCAGAACTTTGAGACATTCTTTCCATTGAAAAAGCCACACCGATTGACTAGACGTTCATGAAGTGATTGGATGGCTTTTTGACGCCTATCCTCTTCTTGAAATCGTAGGAATTGAGCTAGGATCTCTTCCATTTTGATTATGCTAATCTTTGTGGTTCTATAACTCACTCACCCCCTCCTTTCACGTCGGGTTCACCAGGTATGTCGTCGGGGTTCATGGAAAGGAGAGGGAGATATTAAGTTTAGCATGCACTTAAGTTGTTTTGAGCAACTGATGGCTAGGTATGTTGTAGGGATTATGCCATAGAAGAGATCAAGGTGACGCATGGTGTCCTAGTAAGAAGATTCACTCAGAGTCTTATATATCATCAATTTTGACTTTCAGATCAACACTACCAATCAAAGGATTCCCGTTACATATGTAGACTAGCAGAATTAAACACGCAATGTGAACTTCACAAAGTCATAGTTGTGTGTAAAATGAATGTGTTCAATCTGTAAGAGTCATCACATCAATCTTTTCAACCTTTTGACTAATGATTCAAAATCGTGTCGCCTAAGATATTCGATCACTTGTGAAGAAACCTTTTTGCACTTAACAGTCAACAGCCTTAACTATTTACTCAAAATTACCCGTCTGGATTAAGAAGTGCAGAGGTCTGACCATAATTAGTGAAATAATACGAGAAGAACTTAAAAACGTTTTATTAGCATACTTTTTTCTACCCAAAGTACTAATATTATAAATGTTACCTGGTGTAAATGAAAAAAAACAAAGTTGAAACGAAAGTTCTGTTCCTACATCAACAATAGATATGGATGTTTCAGTCACAAGATTTCTTTGCGCAAAGTTAGTCCTAACTTTGGTAATAAGATATGTTTAGAAATGGAGATCATCAAGGAAGAATGCATTAGTGTTCAGTCATTCTCACAACTTCGCGTATGATCAGAAGTTGTTTTTGTTTTTTCATCAAACAATCATTCAAAAATGGGTTAAATACATGTGTGCAATGTATAAACAATCCAAGTTTTATTTGAAACAACTCAAAATCTATAAGAATTAAAAGTCTTCCAGACCTTTTTGATGAAAATGAATCTTTAGAGAGGGCAGTCTTGGCATATGCATTCACTTCAGAGAAAACAACAGTTCTATCAATCAATAAAGACATATAAAACCATTGTAGTTTTTCAATACTTCGATTTAGATTATTGTCAGACTATTACTAAAGACGCTCTTCTGATGATTGGCAAAACAAAACTTATGCGAAATATATATGAACAGACTCACAAATTCTTGCGCTAATCATTAAGACCCAAACCATTAAATTTCATCTTTTCCTACACTTACTTGTGCAAAGAGATTCGTGAGGTAAAACATTTATACTAAACATAATCTGAATGACCCAACAAAGTTGAGCGCATCTTGTGTCTGTTCAGATGTTGTTTAACGTTCATCATTTTGAAACATCCAGGTTGAAACAGATCAGTTCAATGTTCAATGATTTGGTGGCGTATGATCCACATAGATGCAGCACAATCGTTAAAAAAATCAACAACAACGTAGAG